>CM065642.1:3553131-3602905 GCA_033220585.1 Dipteronia sinensis
AAGAGACTCACCCAACATTGTCTGATTTGGTTGGGAGAATTTGGGATGAAGTATCAGCAATTGATTCTGGTGAGGATATGAGTTATATTGGAGAAGCATCAAGAGATGAGTACAAAGTTGTTGATGGGAAGTATCGATTCTTGAGGGAATGGTTCAACTACGAACAGCATACTTTTTACCCATCCATGCGATATCTACTTCCCCATAAGGTTGCACTGCTAGGACCCTCATCAATGGAGGAGCTAGATGACCAATGGAGGTTGTGGCGCATGACACGAATGAATGGTCACTTGAAGGCCACTGAGTTGGTTGCGGACGTGACGATGTTGCTGCTTGGTGATGATAGTGAGTCATCACGTCCATCAGGTTAGTTGGGATTTGATTTCTTCCTGTTATCTCATATAAATTATTGCATGTGATGATATTCTGTGTCCCTTGGAAACTTAGTATTGAATTCTAATTATTGATATCTTCATTAGAATGGGCCATCAACCTTTATTATGTTGGAATCGAAAGAATTAAAACTGTTTGAGCTTGTGAAACTTTACAAGTTAGCTGAAATCATCTGGAAATATGGGATCGAGGTTATCTGTTGCTAATAAAATTTGTGAGGTTGTAGTTCATTTTTATTGGGTGGATTTTCTATGGTGCGGAATTAATAATGTAAACCATCCAATACACTTGTTTGATTAATGGCTAACATGATTCTAATCATGCATTTTAATCTATGGATATTAATGAGTTTGTCAATAGGACTACTGTTGTTTATTGATGCAGTTGTCCTCTTATGGTTTGAATTTTTCTTCTTCAATAGGTACTCAACCAACAGCAGAAAGTACCTTCGGAAATGCCTTTGACAACCAAGATGAGACTACTGATTTGTGATTTGTTTGGTTGATCACAGCATTTGTTAATCAATCAGTTCTTGTAGACCAGTAAATATACAAATTGCTTGTGGTTGTTTTTTTCTTCTTCTTAGATGTCAGTATGTTAGCGTAAGAATTTTTGTTCCTCTGGTCTAGGTACCTTTTCTGTTGCTGCTCCATCAAATTCTGGGGCTGAGGATTTTTCATACACTTAACTCTGGATATGATGAGGATTTTTCAAACACTATACTCTGTATAGGTTGTGATTGTTTCCTTTGGAGCAAACATTTGTTGGCTTGTTGCTATATTTGACAAAGTTCATTCACTCTTTTGTATCTGTGTATATGCTGTGATTGTTCATTGGAGCCAACATCTACATTGGTTGCTATTTTTGACAAAGTTCTTCATTCTTTTGTATCTGTGTGTATATGTTGAGATTGTAGCCAACATTGGTTGCTATTTTTGAGAGAGTTCTCTTCAAGTATGTAATTGTTAGATAGGACAAAATTCTTTTTCACGAGTAAAATTCATTTGACAAAGTTGGGTTTGAATGAAATTTGCAATAAGATTTCACCACTAGAAGCACTTAGCAATGCCAAAATATAGTAGTCAATGAATAATTAATGTTTTGTATCAAAAAAAAAAAAAAATTTGAGAAAGACTTTTTTCACTCTTCCACTATATATACAAAATGATTTGTGGTAAGCCATTGCATCCCTCGTTGGCCAACCATTTCGGGCACCGAGTTAGATGAGTTAGATGACCAAGGGTGTAAGCCATGAAGTTCAGCTTCATTATCAGTGTGCAGGCTGGCTTTGATCACCAATCTTTAGCAACCACTTTCATCCCACGTTTTCATCTTTATCTAAGGAAGCTGATAAGTAGCTTAAGATGAAGCCATCTAGATCTCCCTCGTGCACAGTATCAGGATCGGAAACCTCATAGTTAGTCCTAAGATCCTTCACCATACGGTAAGGCTGCATTAAGAAATGAGTGAATAGAAATTAGTGAGGTTTTGATTGTCACAAGTACCCCCAACAACTTAAAGGAAGTTGTAATGTGCATACATGAAGCACATAAATACGAATCTGATTGCCCCAACTTATTTCAGTAAGAGATTGCATATGTTGTGCATTCATCTGAGCCTGCCGAGTCATCTCAAGCTGGTCTAATCGAGCCTGAAGCACAGCCATTGCCGAAGCCTTATTTTGATGTTGTGATCTGTGGTTATTACAAATCACAACTTCAAGGTTAGAAAAAGGAGAAGGTAATCACTCCATGGTCCATAATTAGCACAAACAAAGCATAGAGGAATGCACACCTTTCATTTTGGTAAGTGGCAGTAACTCTTGTAGGAATGTGAACTATTCTCACAGCACTCTCAGTTGTGTTAGCATGCTTGCCACCAGGTCCTCCAGCACGATATTGCTCAATACGGAGATCAGACTCATTAATTTGTACACAGGTAGATCCATCGCCAATGATTGGAATCACAGCAACAGCAGCAAATGAAGTATGCCAGCGCTTTCCACTGTCAAAGGGTGAGATTCGTACTAACCTGTGCACTCCTACTTCTGATTTGGCATATCCAAATGTATACTCACCGACAACTTTGATTGTTGCCAGCTGAAAACAAAGGGTTATCCAAGGTCAGTGAACTAATGTTTGTTCCTCGGAAGTTCAAAGTTCAAGCAGCAATGAAAGTAAATAACTTCACTATTAGGTTTCACAGAAAACATTAATAGGTGGAAGATGGTAAGAATATGAACCTTTATTCCTGCCATCTCACCTGGCATTTCATCGACTACAGTTACTCCATATCCACGCCGTTGAGCCCATGATTTATACATTTCCATGACCATTGCAGCTCAGTCCATACTCTCAGTACCCCCAGCTCCAGCTTGGACCTATATCATACACAATATCAAGCAACAAGGTCTGTTACAAAAACAGATTTTCATCTAACGAGGTGAGAGTAAAAAGAAATGTTAATGGAACAAACTTAAGTACAATTATATATAAAATAACCTCTATGTAACAAAGGCAAGGATCCTGCTCTCTGGATAAAAGAGCTTCAAGTTCTTTCTCATTTGAGATTCTTCTCATCGTAACCAAAGCTTCCAAAGATTCGTGCAAAAGGGAAGAAGTCAGTCTAGATCAATCAGAAAATAAGTCCCGTAATTAAATTATATGAGAAACCATTATCATCAAACAAAATGAATACATGCCTAGAATAGGAAGCGAGAGCCCGCCGATTCCAACTCTGTGTCATTCTCTTCCCGGGCAAGCTTTATCATGTCAATATGCTCAAGCAATTCCTGCTCAAATGCTTTCACTTCTTTCATTTTACCCATAAGTGAACCATGCTCACGACTTATCCTCCCGGCATGGACAGGATCATCCCAAAGGTTGGGCTTATTGAGCTCAACAGATAACAAATTCAACCTAACCATCAATTTCTTCCACTGCAACCATAAACAACAAAGTTATGCATCTAATGAAATAGCATGTCATATACAAAACCAAAACCAAAACTTGATTCCACTATATGCTAGATGAATGATCTCTAGATCATGAATCAAACCAAATTGAATTTCATTCCGATACTCATGCACAATCATATCAGATCCTTGCTCCTGTTGTAACAACTTTACGAATGACTTCTAAACACAAAAATATAATTACACTTCAACCCGAATTCAAATGTTGGTTCAACTAATCTCCACTCAAAGTTTCTCATAAAAGTATAATTATTTGTTTCACATATAAGCAAACATCACAAGCATAAATGCGGGGTTCTGTCCAACAAATAAAATGAACTGTAATTTCAGCATACATTGAACAACTCTAGTACGTGTAAATCAAATCAGTACAGCATCTATGTCTTAACCAGCTAACAATTTCAAAAATTTTGTTTATTCAGCATAAACTTACTCAACAGCAACACTTACTCAAGTTCCTGCCGAAGAGCATCAAAGAGCTCTCTTTTGGACTGTTTCTCAGCTCCAGAGGTGTTGAGAACTTTACTCTGTTCGGCCATTTTGATGGTTGTATTCTTTAGCTCCTCCTGCAACAAAGATATAAGAGCAAAACCTTAGATAACCAAAATCATCCATCAAATCCTTGGGAATCAGACCATTTCGACTCTTAGTTCAACCGTATCCTCCTAAATTATATGTTTTTGTACTTTGTTTCTTTGGCATTTCATTTATTTAATGATCTCAATGGAAGATGTAAATATGACAGCAAACTAACTACTAGGAATAAATACCTATCTAATTGCCAAGGCCTTCCCAATACTTTTGTCCAAAAGTACAAAACAACGAACATGCCTCTATAACTTCAAGAGATAGCTACTTCAGATAAAATTGACGAAATGTAACAAACTATAAAACTTGTCATATGGTAATTTAAGCCTTATAACTGCGACACCATTTGATGCTATCAAAGCAGTCAAAAGACAAGCTTAAATGTTCACCATAATGATCTCACAAGGACAAACTGACAGAAGCTGTCCCATCTCCTTTATTTAAAGAGGGGTAGAAATTAGATTTTCAAAAACAAGAAATAAGATAGAAGAGAGGAGACATGAAGAAGATACATGAAAATACAAGAAATGTGACGACGAGATACAAACAATAAACAACATACATTCAAATAATGCTGATAATGTAGTGAACAAGAAAGATGAAAGGCCTATAAAATATTAAAATGTAATGTTGCCATTGATGGGTGCATGAAATGGAGACAGATAATAGGAAGAAATGAATTGATATTGTTTCATTTACTTTCTCATCTCCCATAAGATCCATGACTGATCCCCAGTCCTCCAGGCAAGTCATGGAAAAAAACTAACAGCTTTAGTATTGATTCCTTTGGTGACAATAATCGGAGGCGGTACTTGAAAAAATTAGCATTTTCTTCTCCTGGGTGTAATGTAATAGGTGCTGATGCTTTGAGTGTCCTTTGGAACAAAAACTCAGGGTATTAGCATGTAAGGTCGAGTCGTTCAATTGTATTCTGATCAGAGAAGGGAGTACTGATGGTTCTGCATCCGGTTTACAAGACTTGGTACCCACACTTGGCGTGGTAAGCATGAATTCAGTAGAACATGGCCAGAGGTTAGAAATTTTCCGAGATAAAGATACATCAGATAGCCTAGACAACTCCTGTGCACCTCAATTGATAGTCCAGAGCTTAAAATCAACCAGAAGTTGCAGGTTTGTCCTGTTGACTTTTATCACTCAGCTTCCGCCGTTTCTTTATAGTCTTATCAATTCGAAATTCATTTAGTCACTTGAGCATAGTAAAAAAAAAAAGAAAGGAAAATGAAGACGAAGAAGAGAGTTCGGTAATAGTAAACAGAATGATATTAAACCAATTTAACTTTAGACAGTTTTTTTCTTCTTAGATACATCTACTAGAACAAACAACTCAACTCAACTACACCTTTACCTAAACTAAGTGATGTTGGCTATGCTAGAGCCAACCATGGAATCTTTTAGTATAGCATTTTTTTCCCATCACTCAAAGAGTCGAAAAGTTAAAGGCTGACCCTAAACCTATTAATGTATTGGGTAAATTGCCATAGTGGCCTGTCAATGGAGCTTAACTGGTTAAGGGTTAAGTGGCATGAATACATATTTTCAGCAGTGTTGCAATAAAGCTGTCAATGTTTCCAATTCCCAAAATAGTGGCACAGTTGTTCTAGTTCAGAAGTTTTAAGTATCTTCTATGGGCTTGACTGTATTTTATGGTAAATAAATCGATCCTCTTTTCTTGCTGGTGGTTTCATGTTCTACAGTGCTTATTGGTGCATAATGAGCCTTTTTGGTTTTGTTGAGTTGCTATAATCTGAGTTTCTGTCCTAATAGTGTGCAACCAGCCTGGTATGCTTGTTACCAGTCCAACACATTGCTGAACTACATGTAGTTACCCTTTTCAAGTCAAAATGTCCGCTCCAGATACTCTTAATTCTATTGATTTAAAATATTATAACAAGCTACCCAAAGCTATAATGTTAGCAAGCCTCAAGAGAATAATATATATTTTACTCATATATCTTCAGAGATTGATTACGATATATGCGATTGAAAATAAGTAACTACCAATCTACCAAACTGAAAACCTCACAGTCTCATTCTCCGAAAAGCTTTCTTCTTCTTCTTCTTCTCTATTTTTTTCTCCTCAACATAGAACAAAAATTCAAGAGCAAAGTTGCATTCTTCTTTTCACATAACAATTAATAATACACCAGTAAAACAAACAAAAATGCTAATTTATTGGACTCAATTACATATGCAAAAACTGAACCTAAAACACCAAAAATCCAGAGCTGGCACCAATTCAATATCAAACATATAAATGAGTATATATAATTATATATACAAGTGTATAGAGACTAGAGAGAGAGAGAGAGAGAGAGAGAGAGAGAGAGAGAGAGAGAGCGAGAGAGAGTTACATTGGCTTTGAGCTGATCGATGATCTTCAATCTAAGAGAATCAATAGTACCATCACTCATCAGAGACTCCAAAACGTCTTCTGGGGATATCACTGAAGAACAACCCATTTTTTCAGTTTCACACAGGAACCCCACTCAGTTCTTTCTCTGCCCACAAAAACAAAACCAAAAATCAACAATTTTACACTTCAAAATCCTTTCTTTTTATCTTCCATTACAGAAACTAAACAACGAACAGAAGTCTGTTTGTTTCCTGAGAAAAATCAAACAGAAGAGAAAAATAAAAACAACCCCACCCTTTATAAAAATAGATCTAAACATAGAAAAAGAACACAAAAGCGCGAGAGAATTATCGTACCTCTGGTCTGGTTATGGATTCAAACAAAGTTACACTGCCTCTGGTTAGGACCGAGACAGACTCTGTCTCCCATCTGATTCTTTTTCTTTTCTATCAACGACGTCGTTTTTTCTTCTTTTTTTTTTGTTTATGTATTAGTCGGATTAGTTGTGTAATATTTCTCACAATACCCCTAATTTTTGACAGAAATAATTTGGTAGTTACTGACGGTAATAAATTTTTTTTGTAAAAAACATAGTTAATTGCACTAACTTACCCTTACTTTATTAAATATAGTAAGATTTTAAAAATATGTCCAAAATTAATAAAAACATCCATTGTCATCGAGTCAATCCGTTAACTTTAACGGTTGACTAACCTTAACCCATGCAAAATCAAATATACCATGACACATCATAAACATAAAATATTTTTTAATTAAAAAGTGAAAAATCAAATTAAAAAAAAAAACAAGATAATTAATTCGTGGAAACATCTTTAGTACGCGGAGGAGCCTCCTCTACTAACTGCAGAAGGCCGATCTCCACTAGTTGGAAAAAATCATCAAAGATCTCTTATTTCCTTCGGTGGTAAATATCCATCACAAGTATATTATTTTTTTATTTTGATTGTTAATTTTTAATTAAAAAATATTTTATATTTGAGATGATGTGATAATGGTATATTTGGCTTTCTAAGGGTTAAGGTTAGTCAATCGTTAAAGTTAACGGATTGACTTGATAGCAAGTAGGGATGGCAAAATTATCCACAAATACGAATATCTGTAAGAATCCATTCCATTTAAAATGTGGATGAATACTATTATTTCGGAGATGGAGCAGGGTTGGATGTCATCCTAATATCCATTTTATTTTCGGAGATGGAGATGGAGATGGATATTGTCTTTGGATATCCATCCTCATCCGGATCCATTATATATTTTAATATTTTAAAAATATAAAAATTTATTATGTAATTATTAATTATAATTATATAAGTTATTATTAATTTTTATACTTGAACTTTATTGAATGTATTTATTTCTCTTTAAATAGGATAAAATGTACCGTTACATATGGTAGTTACATTTTTCTCTTGTAAACTATAAAAATGTAAAGTTTTCTCATAAAATGTGAATCTGGCAAAAAAATCATTAAAACACAATCATAAAAATAAGTCTTCGCGTTTTTTTCTGAGACTTATTTTCATGTTTTTGAAACTTATTTGTGTATTTCTGAGACTTATTTTGTCAAGACTTGTTTTGTAATTTTTAAAACTTATTGAGTATTTTTACAAATTCCGAGACTTATTAGACAAAATACAAAATTTTCAAAAAAAAGTTTCTTCTTCTTCATCGAGACCTCCATTGGAGTTCTATTCCACCTCCACTGATAGAGGACCGGCTTTAAAAAAAAATTAACCTAGTGGCAGAAAGTAATAAAAGAAGAAGTTGAGGGTAATTTTATCCATTTGTATCATTTAAACTCAAATTATTAATCTAGTGCTATTCCTAAAAATCACTATGGATTTGAAACTATTTAGGCATATATCCTTCCATTCTTCGTAAGTCGGTCATTTTTTTTAATTAATAAGTCTATTATTTGGTATATCTGAAATTATTACAATTTTTATCTGTCACGCAAGATAACATCATAAGCAAATCTGGTTTTTTCGATGGGAAAATGAAGGTCTTATTTAACCCTATATTATGAACTAAAGTCTAAAGACTTGGTTTATGTGTTTTAGCATTTTAGAATTGTTGATAGAAACATGTTACACAATTCTATATAAGCAGCTTCAAAAAAAAAATTCTATATAAGCTAAAAAGCGGTTTAAAAAATCAATCAATTTAAAAGTAATAACGTGAAAGGGTTTTGAAAGAAATAGAAAAATTAAAGGGATATTGTCATTTCCCCCCCTCACCTTTACCCTATTAGAAAGGTGAGGACAAGTTTGTCCATATTGGCCATTAATCCCCCTGAAATGGAAAGAATGTATAATAAACCCCTTATGTCACATTTTCCATCTAAACTCACGTTGACCATTAATATCAGATGGGCAATATTGTAAAAGCAAATACTTAAACAAATAAAAAACTAAAAACTAAATAAACTCTCTCTCCCCAACAACTTTCTCTCTCCCCAAACAACACACTCTCTCTCATCATTCTCTCCGCCTAATCTTCTTGGCCGCGGGGCGACTCTTCTATCTTCCATCTCTTTTTCGTCTCTCTTTCTTTCCAACCACCCCTCTCTCTTCTCATCGAGTCAAACTTGATTTTGGGTGAAGGCAAGTTCACCAGTTCTGGTTCAACTCCTAAACAACCCAAGATCTCATTCGAACCAGAACTGGGTTCGAACTAAAAGGAACCCATCTGTGTGTGCGTGTGAGACAGTGAGAGAGACGATGGTTTCGTGGTGGTGGTGTATTGGTGTTGGTTGGGCATGATGATGGGGTTTGTGGTGGTGTACTGATGTTGGTTGGGTTTGATGATGATGGGATTTGTGGTGGTGATGCGGTTCGGTTCTAGGTTTTGGTGGTGGTGATGATGTTAGTCCGGTTTTGGTAGTGGTTTGGGTTTGATTTTTAATTGATTTTGGTTCGATTTTTTTTAATGAGGTAGATCTGTTATCTCATGATAAAGATATGAGATGGATTTTGGTTTGAATTTAAATTGATTTTGGTTTAATTTTGATTTTATTTTATAGATATGGATTTGATTGGATCTCCACCAGATCCACAACAATTTGTTTATTTGACTTTTTTTATAGAGCTGGCAAAATTAACCCGTGACCCGTGAACCCGACACGAACCCGATGTCAATAAACGGGTTTGGGTTGGCTGTAAACAGGTTCGAATCATAAACTGGTCAACTCGTTTGACCAGTTTATCATACGGGTCGGGTTTGACTATACGGGTTCGCTGGTGACCCGTTTATCATATAGATACATTTGTAATTTTAATAATTATAAGGGTATATCTGAATTTTCACATATTATATAATCATTTACGGCAGCACTCACACTCCAAAGTCCAAAATATTATTTTCAAACACAAGCAGTTCTTAAAAAAAATCATTAAATTATGGAAAGTGGCTTATCTTGTCGGAGAACATTTGGATTCTATAGTGATAGTTATAAAGAAAACTACAAATTTTAAATAAAAAAAATTAAAACCTAAATCACATCTTCATCTTTCTTCTTCGTAGCCGCCACCTTACTTCAACTTAACCACCCTTCAACTCCTCCAAACCTCCTCTTTCTTCTTCATCGCGCCGCCTTGCTTCAACTCAACCACACTCTTCAACTCCTCCAAAGCCTCCTCTTTCTTCTTCGTTGCCGTCGCCCTGCTCTCCGCTGTCTCGAACTCTGTGTTTGTCAAGTTCAAGAGATTTGACAGCTTTTTCGATTTATGCTGTTGTGGCTTTTATTGTTGTTTGTACAAATCGGTTGTGGTTGTTCTGCTTGCAGTAGAGACAAAAATGACTTCGTTGTCGTCGGGGAATTTATAGCGGTAACGGGAGCTGCCGCCACCGCTAAGAGTGTTGAAATCCTAACCTTAAATGGGTCACGGGTCAACCCGTTAAACCCGTTTAATTAAACGGGTCGTGTCGGGTTAAGGGTTAATACTATTCAGGTCGTGTCGGGTTGAGGTCAACCCGACCCATAAACCTGATTTGCCAGCCCTACGTTTTTTGGTTGATTGATGATGGAGATTTGGGTTTCCTATCTTTAAAAAAATCTGGGTTTTTTTTTATATTTCTGGATTTCTGGGTTTTTTGATGAGAGGAAAAAAAATCTAGGTTTGCTGATGTTTGCGTTTGGGGATGAATTTTGATGAAATGAGAAATTTTTTTCTAGTTTGATTTTGATTAATTGGGATGATTAAAAAAAAAATCAAGAACATCATCTTTGAAGTTCTGGGTATTATTGATTTTTTTTTATAAAGAGATAAAAATATATTTTTTTATTTTTTTTATTTATATTTTTAAAATTAAATAAAAAAATAAAAAAAGATATCTTCACTGTCCATCTTTGAGATGGACGGGGGAGATCCATCTTTTATTTTCAATTATGTTTTTTTTATGTTTTTTTTAAATATATTTCATATTTAATAAATATTTTGGGGGTTAAATGGTCATTTTTTGATTATATTGAAGGATAAAACAGTCATTTGACATGGGTCAACGCATTTTTTGGACGAAAATTCTAACAGAAGAGGGGGGGAGGGGGGGTGTTCCGCAAAATTAAAAGCAATGTTGAACATTTCCATTTTAGAGAATTTTGAGGGTTAAGAATTAAGGTTAGGGGACTCTATTGCCACGGAAATTCTAACGGTAGGGGGGGGGGGGGGGGGGGGGGGGGGGGGGGGGGAGGGAGGGGGTTCGGCAAAATTAAAAGCAATGTTGAACATTTCCATTTTAGAGAATTTTGAGGGTTAATAATTAAGGTTAGGGGACTCTATTGCCATGGAAATTCTAACGGGCCGCGGGGGGGGGGGGGGGGGGGGTGTGGGTTCGGCAAAATTAAAAGCAATGTTGAACATTTCCATTTTAGAGAATTTTTAGGGTTAACAATTAAGGTTAGGGGACTCTATTGCCACCGAAAATATTTCTCACCACACCCATAAAATAATAACATTTGCAATCCATAAAATATCTTTTTACACTCCATGAAAATTGATTGAAAAGAACCAGATATAAATTGTGTTCTTGATTTGAAAATTTCCATTGTGAAGATGGTTACGTTAGGATACATCACTTTGACCTGGACTATTTCAATATCAAGATCTAATTTTGTAGCATTGATATTAAAATTTGCAGCAATCGGGAGAAATATTGTTTGTACGTGGAAGCACAATTTTGTTAAAGTTAAATTTGATCAACCTTTTTCTCATTATGTGCCTCTATATAATTGGGATTATCGTTTTACTCTTATTAACATGCGAAATATATTTTGAACTTTCAGTAAACAGCATATTGGGATGTGTTTATGAGTTCAAACTCAGTTAGTTACCTTTTCTTAATTGAGTATTAGCAAAATATTAAGAAAATCAAAGTTCTCTTTTTTGTAAGAATTTAATTCATGATTTTGTGTAGGGTATATGTAACTTGATTTTCAATAATTTTTAATAAATAATGTAATAAAAAATGAGGAACTAAGTTATATTCTTTATATTTTAATTCTCGCTCAACAAATAAGCCCCAAGAACATGAAAAATAAAAAATAAAAACAGGGAATTCAGCCCTTTATGCATATAAATTAAAGTACTTTATTAGTACAATTAACAATTATTTTAATTAATAATTCGACCAGAACTTAATTTAATAAAATATTTTATATAAGAAACTTTACTATTAAAATTCAGAAAAGGGCACATATTAATGTGACCATATATAAAATTATAAGGAGGAACAAGGCAGGAGCTTGGGAGAGATTCTTTATTAGTTTGTCGGTCACAAACAAAAACAGTGTTACCTTTTCTGTTGGATGTATGCTTATGATTTTGCCCATTATTTAATTTAAAAATTAGTCATTGGTCAGTGATTTTGTCGTTTTAGCTGACTAGAACATGACATTACAGTCTTTAAAAATATATATATAGAAAAGAAAATGACATTACAGTCATTTTTTTCTCCAATTGCTTTTCCTTGTACAGTTTTACTAGCTTTACAATAATTTCACACAGTAAACAATCAGTGGACTCATTGCTAGACACTTTGATCTTTGATTTACTCTTCTTTACCGTATGAAGAAACCCTTTTTCTCTCTTTTTTTTATCACAAAAGAATTGTTGTTTCATTATTCGGTTTGAGAAAAAATATATATATGAAATTTATTTACCTATATACCTAATAATTATCGTTTTACTTTATTACGTGTCTCTGTAAAATTGGTACTATTATTTTACCCTTATTTATATGTGAAATGTAATTTTAAACTTTTAGGAAACAGTGTCTCAAATTGTGTTTATGAATTCAAACTCAGTTACCTTTCTTTAATTAAATCCCTTTAGTACTTTAATTGAGTATTGGTAAAAAATTAAGAAAATCAAAGTTCTCTTTTTTTATAGGAATTTAATTCTTGATTTTATGTAGGGTTTATGTAACTTGATTTTCAACTATTTTTAGTAAATAATGTAATCACAAATCATGAATTAAATTATATTATTTATATTTTAATTCTCACTCACAAACAAATCTTAAAAACATAAAATAAAATAAAAAACAGAGAACTCAGCCATTTATACATATAAATTAAACTGTTTATAATTTAATTTATAATTTAATTTATAAATTAAAAACTGCTTTCACACACTGTTTATAATTTTTACCATCTTCTTTAATGTTTATAAACTAAAAAAATTTGAATGTATACATATGTTTTGGCCCATTATTGAATTTAAAAATTGGTTCGTCGTGTCAATGATTTTTTTTTTCTACAGTAAATTAAAAAAAATTTAGTCTCCTCTGTTCCCCTCCTTCTTCCTCACGTTATTTCTCTCTCCTCGATCCATGAATATCCTTTTTTCTTTATTAAGAGATCTAAATGGAAAATAGACCCTTTTTTTTTCTTTTGAAAAGAGAATAAAATAGAAGTTAAATATGAATTCAAGCAAAAAACTATGGAACTGAGTGAATTAACTTGGAAAGAGATGAAGCTGTGATATGAGAAAGGCAAAAAGAAATTATGTAATTAGTGTTTTTACGGCATGTCAGTTAGATAATAGTGGTGGAGATCCGAATAAAAAAAATTAAAAATTAAATTTTTTTCTTGAAATCACAACACACCACCATCATCAATTTTCCAAAAACTTATCTGGTTCGACCCAACCCAAACTCAAACAAACTCAGAAACTCAAACACAACAACACCAACCCAGATCTGGAATCGAACCCAGAAACCAGATATGGATTCGAACCAAAACTGGGTTCGAACCAACACACCAACCCAGCCTCACACCCAAACGACCACCACCCAGTCCACCCCCACCTGAACCTAGATCGACAACCAAACCTAAATCGAACCCGTCGCTTCTCGTCGCTTCTGGTCGACTGGGATTGATTTCGTGCCCGGGTTTTGAGTGGTTTTGGTTGTTGGATGTTTGAGTGGTTTGGAGATGGGTGGTTTTGGTTGATTCGGTGGTTTGGATGTTTGATGGATGATGATGTTGGTGAAGAGATGGATGGGCTTGGAGAGTTGGAGAGGTGTTTGGGCGATTGATGATGATGTTTTATTTTTAAATTTAATTAATTATAAATTTAATTAATTTTATTTTTAATTAATTATAAATTTAATTAGTTTTATTTTTAAAATTTCATTTTTTAATTAGTTATATATATATTAATTTTAAATTTAATTAGTTTTATTTTAATTTTAAATTTAATTATTTTTTTAATTTGATTTTTCTTTATTTGTCGACTTACCCTTTTGCCCTTAATTAAAAAACCTTCTAGAAACAAGCAAGACAACTTTACTATTTTGCCCTCGTCCCATTGACGGAATTTGTAAAAACCCTAACGGAATTGGACGGTAGGGACCTAACCAACCATAAGCTTAAACTATGGAGACCTGTATGGCCAATACTGAAACTAGGGAGATCAGAACATATAATAGGGTAAACTAGAGGGACTAAAATGATTTTTACCCTAATTATTATGTAACATTGTGCAATCAAATTTAGTTCAAGTAAAAAAGGTGTGATAATAGTTTTACCCTTGTTATGTACCTTTGTAAAATTGGGATAATAGTTCTACCCTTATTAATTTGTGAAATGTATTTTAAACTTCTAGAAAGTAGCGCGTGTAAACAAGTGCATGTGTAGAGTGTATGTAACTTGATTTTCAATAAGTTTGAGTAAATAATGTAATCAGAAATCATGAATTAAGTTATATTCTTTATATTATAATTCTCACTTGTCAAGCTTGTACCAAGAAAAATAAAAACACAGAGAATTCAACCCTTTATGCATACAAATTAAAGTACTTTATTAGTACAATTAACAATTGTTTTTTAATTAATAATTCTAACGAAGCTTAATTTAGTAAGCACTCATCTCCAACTATGATCTCTAACTTTTAGCTATTTTAATTAAAAACGATATTTTAGTTAGTAACTTTCCATGGGGTCACTCCAACCATCCTCCCTATTAAAGCTAGTCATAAATATTTTAATATTTTTTAAATTTAAAATATAAATAAGTTTATTTTGTTTCAAAATTGACATCCTTTTTCAATAAGAAAATTAGTTTAAAAATAATAAAATAATAGGAGAGAGAAAATAGCTACCAAGGAATGACTCCCTACATTTGGAGAGTGTCTTGGTAATTCTCCAAAGAGTAATGTTAGGTTTTCCAAAAAATTTCCCAAAATCTTTTCCAAATGTATGTAGCACGTGAGGTGTCAACATCACATCACTTGCTATATAATCTCATGATTTATAAGATATTGACACCTCATGTGCTACACACATTTGGGAAAGATTTTAGAAAAAAAATTTAGGAAGCCGAGCATTACTCTTCTCCAAATTAGGGAGCCATAACAGGGAGTGATTGGAGTGTAAAAAAACCATCTCCACTAGCTATTTCAGCTAAGAAGTGGCTTTAGAGAGCATGATTAGAGATGCTTTTAGATAATTTATATAAGAAACTTAAAATTCAGAAAAATGGCACATATTAATGTTATATTTATATATATATATATATAAGGAGGAACAAGGGATGAGCTTGAGAGAGACCTAGAAAGAGTTCTGCAATTGAATTTGAAACTGATAATAGAAATGTTATAACCAACATTAATATATCAAAAGAAAAATGAAGGTATCATGTACAAGTTTTCTCCATGAACCCATTAATTATTGAATTGAGACAACTTTAATTCCTTTCAAAATCATCATCAAGTCCACCGGGACCACCAATAATGTTTTAAAAAATGGCTTTAAAAAAATAAAAAAATAAAAAAATAAAAAAAATAAAGTAGGAGAGTATCCTAGTCAAGTAGAAAACTTGTGTGTGCCAATCATATTGAGCCACATATAAAAATATTTATATTTTCAATACAAAATATGTTAATCTGTCTCAATTTGATTGGAGGGCTTGCCACATGGAGGTGAGACCGTCGTACACAGGTTTTTCTCCCTAGACAGATTCTTTATTCTTTTGTTGTTTACTAACAAAATCATTATTGTTTTTTTTTTTTGATTCAACCAGAAAAGAACACATTACATAGACTTCTCAGACTCAATAACATCACTGATACAACTAGGAGATTCCTCCATCCAGAATGAATCACCAACACCACCTAACACATAAGTAGCGAGACCTCTAGCAGCTTTGTTAGCCGAAGCAGGGACATGGCAAAACAACAGGCCATGAAAATAAACAGACAGTTGACGGATATTCATGAGAATAGCACCAAACTCAGAATCAAAATGATGACCACTGTTCACCCAATCAATCAACTGCACATCATCCATCTCAAACACAGAAAGTAAAAGACCACAATCAATCCCGAATTGGAGGCCTCGTTGGATGGCAACCAGTTTAGAAGTTCTGGTGTTGAGATTAAGACCAACACTCTGAGAGCAACAAGCAAACACCTCACCGGTAGAGTCTCTAATAACCATACCTAAACCAACCTGCTCCCCATTTCGGCCAAAAGCAACAGCACAATTCAGCTTAAAACCTCGAAGGACAGGAGGGGTCCATTGAACCTGAATAGGAGGAGCCAGAGTAAGAACCTGATTCTGACTTCGAAAATGACTCCGGAACTCAGCTAGAAAATCCTGACTCCAGCAGAAAATCTCAGACTTGTCCATATTATAGGTTCCATGAAGGATGGCATTACGGCAACCTCAAATCCTCCACACAAGAACACAGAACAGCTCCTTGTCCTCCTCACTTGCCACAGCGAACAAAGCAGTCACAAAATCAAAAAAACTGGCAGGATTACCTCGTACAGCAGGCTGGACATGAGACCATTCAGTTCTAATATGATTTAGCTTTTTACAATCCCATAAGGCATGTTTAGTGGTTTCCGGCGAGGCTTGACAAGCACCACACCTGCCATTCACTAGAATCCCCCGTCTAGCAATGTTAAAATTGGTCGGAATCCAATCGAAACAAGCTCTCCAAAAGAAGATTTTAATCTTCAAAGGAATATGCAATCTCCAAAAATACGTCCACCAATATCTGAGAGGGCTGGCCATAGAGGAGCATGGGCACCGATGCAGACCACGGGCCTGCCAATAACCACTTCCCACCGTATATCTGCCACAAGTCTCATAATGCCAAAGGAGAGCATCAGGACTGGTACCGACAGCAATAGGAACCTGAAGGATTGACTTAGCATCATCCGGAAAGAAGGCATTGTGAATCAGCTCAACGTTCCAGCCACCAGAGGGAGAAAACAATGCATCCACCGTTGCATCCAGACCCAAATTTGAAGGGGAAAGAATCATAAATTCAGTGGGACGCGGAATCCATTTGTCCTTGTAAATTCTGACTGTTTTCCCGTCTCCCACCCGCCATCTCAGACCTCTATCCAGCACTTCCCTGCCCCACAACAGGCTGCTCCACACATAAGAAGCAGAAGAGGTCTTCTTAGCGGTCAAGAAGCTATCATGTCTGAAGTAACAACCTTTGAGCACCCTAGCCGCCAACGAATTAGGATGCTGAATGATCCTCCACCCTTGCTTCGCTAGAAGGGCCTTATTAGAGGACCCCAGATCGCGAAAACCAAGGCTCCTTCACTCTTAGGCAGACACAGATGATTCCAAGTGCACCAGTGCATTTTCCTCTTGTTCACATCACCACCCCACCAAAAGCGCGCACAAAGCCGTTGGATTTCAAGGAGAAGGCCGGTGGGAATGCGAAAGAGACTCATCGCATAAGCAGGGATCGCCTGAACCACCGCTTTAAGTAAAACCTCCTTGCCACCAATAGAGAGGAACCTCTCACCCCAACCTCTAATTTTCCCCCACACTCGATCAACAATGTGAGCAAAGAGCTTTCGTTTGCTCCTACCGGAGAAGCAGGGGAGCCCTAAATAATTCTCATGGCAATCAACAAGTTTGACACCAATCATGGAAGCAATTCGCTCACTTTCAACAACTGACATCGATGGGCTAACACAAACAGCAGACTTGCTGAAATTGATAAGCTGGCCAGAGGCCCTCGCATAGGTCTCCAAAATAGTTTTTACAGCAACACATTTCCCTTCATTCGCCTTACTGAACAGAAGACTATCATCAGCGAAGAACAGATGAGAGATAGCCAGCCCCCCTCTGCTACATTGAAATCCAGACAACCTCCCCCCGTCTTGCTCCCGTTAGATCAAAGAAGAAAACCCTTCTGCACAAAATAAAAAGAGAAAAGGCGAAATGGGGTCACCCTGCCGTAAACCCCTGGAGGGTTTAATCTTTCCACAAACCTCCCCATT
The DNA here is from genome assembly GCA_033220585.1 of Dipteronia sinensis. Lineage (NCBI taxonomy): Eukaryota > Viridiplantae > Streptophyta > Magnoliopsida > Sapindales > Sapindaceae > Dipteronia > Dipteronia sinensis. The sequence goes on from CM065642.1 coordinate 3,571,232, forward strand.
GAGAAGGAAGGAGTATGAAACCGAAGTCACGCATCTCATAACCAGCTCAATCTATTTTTCTGGGAACCCTAGACTCCGCATCATCCCACTCAGGAAGCTCCATTCCACCCTGTCATACGCCTTAGACATATCAAGTTTAATGGCCATTGAACCCTTTTTTCTACGCCTCCGTTTGAGCCTGTGTAAACATTCAAAACCCACAATAGTATTATCTGAAATCAAACGGCCAGGGACAAAGGCGCATTGAGTCTCCGATATAACATCTCCCAGAGCGTGCTTAAATCTATTAGTAATAGCCTTAGCTATTATCTTGTAGAGAACATTACACAAGCTTATCGGCCTATAATCGGAGACGTTAACAGGGTTTGGGATTTTAGGAATCAAAGAGATAACAGTGTTGTTCATACCCTCGACTGAATCACCATCATTCAGGACCCCAAGACAGGCTTTGGTAACACACAACCCAACTGAGTCCCAGAATTTCTGATAAAAAATCGCTGGTAATCTATCACACCCAGGGGCCGACATGGGCTTCATCTCAAAAATAGCTTTTCGGATCTCCTCACCAGAAAACCTGGCCTCCAGAAACCTGGATGTCTGACCACGGAGTCTCGGCTGGATTCCATCCACAACTTTACTTACATCCCCTTGAGAGGGGTTGCTGGTGGTGAAAAGGTGAGAGAAATACCGACCCGCAATCAACTTCATGTCGGCCATCGAATCCCTCCAAGTACCCCATTCATCAAGAAAACCCTTGATCCTATTCTTAGGCCTTCCTAACTGAAGCCTTGGAGTGGAAAAAATGAGTGTTTCTATCGCCATTCTGAATCCACTCAACCTTAGCCCTCTGCCGCCAATATCTCTCTTCAATCTCAAGGACCTCGTTAAGTTGGGACTCTAGGCTATTAACATATTTCCAAGGAGCTGGAACATCAGCTCGAGTCACCTCCCTGAGCGCCTCTCTTTTCTGCTTCAGATCGGACCGCAAAGCCCTCCTTTTATCCATATTCCATTTGTTTAATCTGGTGCCACACTTATCAATTTTCCATAGCACATTAACAACCCCATTGCTACTGACATCAGTCTTCCAGGTAGAAGAAACAACATCTTTGCACCCTTCATCATCAATCCAACACTCTTCAAAGAAAAATCTCCTACCCTGCCCACAAGGAGTTTGACCAGTGTCAGAAGTAAGCAGCAGAGGCCTATGATCCGAGCCCCAAAATTCGAGATGCCTGATAACCGAATTAGGAAAAAGGTTCCGCCAAGGTCTATTGCATAGGCCTCTATCTAGTCTTTCCATCACGGAAGCACAACCATCTCTCTTATTGCTCCAAGTAAATTTGGGACCAATGAATCCCATATCCTCCAAGTTGCAATCTTCCAAAGTCTCCCTAAACTCAGCCATATTCCGCCAGTTTTTGTTAACACCCCCACGCTTCTCATCATCCAGTAAAATCTCATTAAAATCTCCCATACAAACCCAATGGAGATCATACATGCCCGCCAAACGACGTAAAAGAGTCCAAGAGTGCTTTCTCTGGGCTTGAATTGGATGACCATAAAAACCAGTAAACCTCCATTCCACGGCACCATCGTTAACAATCTTCACATCAATATGATCCTAGGAATAGGTGAGGAGGTTGACATCCACCGTATCTGCCCACAGCAGACATAAACCCCCTGAACTTCCAATGCTATTAATCACAAGTTTCCCACTAAAACCCAATTTTAATCGCCACTGCTCCATCTTAGCATGACCACATTTCGTCTCACAAAGGAAAATCAAATTTGGACGAACCTCCTGCTTATGAGAACGCAGGGCATTGAACGCCCGGGAGCTCCCTAGCCCCCGAGCGTTCCAGACAAAGAGTTTCATTGCGACCGGCGGACCGGTGAAGACCGGTCGGCCGATAAAATAGAAAGGTCTGCCCCTTTATCCACTGGAGATACCCTGTGACGCATAGCCAAACCAGTCTTCCCGTCTTCAATAGCCCAAGCTTCCTCAGTGGTCGAGATGAAGGGCCTCTTGGAACCATTGCCATCGCCGCAATTGATATCGTCACTCCTTCTTTTACCTAAAATCGTCCCCAAATTGTTATTGTCCTTGAACTCACCTGTACCAGTATAACTGACCTTTTTCCATGAACCAGATATCCACCCCTCACCAATATTTTTACCACCCAAAGCAGGCCCCTTTCTGTGATTGTCAAGGGTCGGCCCAGTTGCAATATCTCTTAAGCCTGGCCCAACAATTGGAGAATGAGAACTGGCCAGCATTCTTGGAACTGGGTCACTCTCCAGGCCTGGTTGAGAGAGTACCCCCTTAACTGAACTAGCTACCCCAACAGGCCCATCCAAAGGCCCAGATATGTGTCTCAAATCTTGAAAGATCTCCGAGGTCTTTACCATCCCATCATCGGGGATAAGAGCAGGTGAGGAGCCGCTTTTTTCCACTTCCCCAAGCCTGACCGTGGTAGCACCAACGTCATGTTCCAACCCGGCTTGTATGCAAACATCCCTTTGCGAGGGGTGACGACCCTCAGCCGCTCCCCGAAATTACGGATGTCCCACCACAGGATGACCATCCGTGACAGCAGAAGAGGAGGTCACAGTTTTGCCCCTCCAATCCTCCGATGATCGGCCGGTCACCCCCACCTCACTCTACCACCCTCTAAAACCAACTGTTTTCCCCCAAGTTGCAGGTTCCACCCTTCCCTTCCCTCTCCAGCTACGTTTCGGGGGACTGGAGGCACGAAGCCATACTGCAAGTTTTCGGCTAGCCTCCGTAAAAACATTCCTTTCCTCATCAACCTTCCATATACATCCGTCCATCACATGTCCAATTCTATCACACCTGAAGCAGTAATCCATCAACCTTTCGTAACGAAGAAGCATTGTGGTAACTTTCCCATTACCCAGCAGATCAACTAGGAGGCATCGCTGTAGAGGTTTATCAACCTCCACTGTGACTCTCATCCTCAGAAATCGGCTAGCCCCATCCACTACCGCACCAAGATCCACATCATGGACCACACCTATCATATTTCCCATAAATAAACCAATCTCTTCCGTTAGACAGAGAAGGGGAATATTATGGATCTGCACCCAAAAATCCACCAACTTGAAACCCATATCTCTGAGTTCACCAACACCTGCCGGCTTCTCAAAGAGAATGCTGGCTCCATCGAAACTCCATGGTCCACCCTTTAATATTCTCTGCCGATCTTCAAGGGTGGAAAAATAGAATGCAAACACATTACCAGCTATAGGCTCTATCTCTATCCCACCATTCACTTTCCAGATTTTCCTCATAACATTGATAAAAACCTCTCTATTAACCAGTTTTTGCTTTAGAACTTTACCAACCAAACACATTGTCAGCCGGTGCTCACTTTTATTTTTGAGCTGCACATCCAGCGTGCACGCCTGCCCGTCCTTTTCTTTAAACGAAAGGCCTTCGCACAGTTTAATAATCTTCTCAGCATTCATATTACCAACTGCGAAAACAACCCAAGAGGGCTACAGATCTACAAACCCTCACACCTAGAGCTTCAGAGAGAGAGCCAAAGGGAGAGACTTCATGGTTTAGGTCGTTACCTTTCTGTTGGATGTATCATGTGTGCTTATGTTTTTGTCCCTTATTTAATTTAAATTTTTTTTGTCGTTTTAGCTGACTAGAACATGACATTACAGTCTTTAAAAAAAAATGAAAAGAAAAGGTCATTACAGTCATTTTATTCTCCCATTGCTTTTCCTTGTATTTGCTTTACAATAATTTCACACAGTCAACAATCAGTGGACTCATTGCTAGACTTTTTGATCTTTGATTCACTCTTCTTTACTGTATCAAGAAATTCCTTTTCTCATTCTCGTAGATCTGAATCTGATCACAAAAAAATTGTTGTTTCATCAAACTGAGTTTTGCTTCCGAATTGCTCTCTTCTTTTCTGTTCAGTTTTTCTCTATTTTCCTTTGATTATCACCTCTGTTTCTGCAAAAACCAAAAAAAAAAAAAAATTAGTGAAAGAGACAAGTACTGTTCAAGGGATCAAAATGGTTGAAATTGCTATCTCTGTTGCTGCAAAGATTGCCGAATACTTGGTTGCTCCCATCGGACGTCCGTTCAAATATTTGTGGAACTACAAGACCAACCTTGAGAATCTGAAGAATGAAGTGGAAAAGCTGAAGGCTGAAAGAGACACTGTGCAATTGTTAATTAAACCTGGGGAGGATCCTTTGCCGAATGTTGAGCATTGGCAGGAGAGGGCGAATCGGATCATCGTTGATGTCACGGAGGTTGTTGGAGATAATCCTGATCAAGCAAACATTCAATGTTGCAAGGGGTTTTCTTGTCCTAATTTGATTAATCGCTATCAACGTAGCAAGAATGCTGCCGAGAAGTTGAATGAGGTCCTTAAACTCGAGCATGAAGCTGCACCATTTTTAAGTGTCGTTTCAAGCCGTACCAATATTCCAGATCATCCATGGCTTCGGTCTGACGACGGTTACGAGGCTTTTGAATCGAGAAGTGACGTTTTGGAGAATATCAATGACGCACTGCATGATCCTGATGTCAACATGGTTGGGATTTATGGCATAGGCGGCATCGGTAAGACAACGTTAGCGAAGAAAGTAGCAAAACGTATCCAACAAGATAATCCCTCTCATGTGATAGTCTTTGTAGAAGTGTCTAAAACACTGGACATAAACAATATTCAGCAAGTAATTGGAGAAAAGTTGGGCTTGATATTCCATGACAAGACCGAGGGCGGACGAGCAAGTGCACTATATGACCAATTGAAGAAAGAGGTCAGTGTATCCGAGGGAGCAGAAAACAGTGGAGAAAAAAAGAAAGAAAAGAAGATTCTTCTGATTTTAGATAATATTTGGGGGAAAATCGATTTGGAGAAGGTAGGAATTCCTTTGGGAGGCGATTGCAAAGGATTAAAATTATTGCTGACAACAAGAAGCATCCATGTGCTAACAAATCAAATGAAATCTCATCATAATTTTTCGGTCGAAACTTTAAAAGAAACAGAAGCTTGGAGTCTTTTTAAAAGCACAGCAGGTATGTGTGTTGACCTTCCTGATTTGAAATCTATAGCACCTAAAGTAGCTAAGAAATGTGGAAATATGCCCCTTGCCATCGTTACCATAGCAAGTGCATTAAAAGACAAGGGAAAGTCTACATGGAGCACTGCCTTGAAAAAATTGAAAAATCCTTCTTTGGAGGGTTTTGAGGAAACGTTGACAAAGGAGGTATATACATGTATAAACTTTAGTTACGATCATCTTGATTCTACGGAGCTCAAGGAGATTTTTTGGCTTTGTAGTCGCATGGGACACACCTATGATGCTTCCATTCGAGACTTGCTCATGTATGGTTTGGGATTGGGTTTTTTTAAAAGATCCGATACCTTGGAAGAGGCACATTGCGAAGTAGAAGACTTGGTCAAGAAACTCAAGGACAATTCTTTACTGCTTGATGCTCCTAATGAGACTAGAGAATCTCTTCGACATGTCATTCCTGATGATGAAAGGTTTGCTATGCATGACGTTATTTGTGACGTGGCTAGATCAATTGACCGGCGAGAAGGAAATGTGTGTAATGTGATAGATGATGCCATTCCGTGCCGTTGGGCAAAAACGGATATTTTGAAGAATTGCACTTCGATCACGCTACATAATATTTCCGAGGTCCCAAAAGATCTACAATTAGAATTACCGCAACTTGTGTTTTTCTATATGAAAACTAAGGATTCATTTTCAAAAATCGTTGATGATTTCTTCATAAAGATGCCAAGTCTTCTAGTTTTACATTTGATTGAAATGAATTTATCTCCACTACCGACATCACTTAGTAACCTTGTAAACCTTGAAACATTGTGTCTAGATGCATGTAAATTGGGAGACATAATTGATATTGGAAAGCTGAAGAAGCTTGAAATCCTTAGTTTTCGTGGTTCTGAAATTTGGGAGTTGCCTAAAGAGATGCATCAATTGACTAGTATAAGGTTGTTAGATTTGACTGATTGTTCCACACTTAAAATTATTCCTCCAAATGTTATATCATGCTTTACCCAATTAGAAGCATTGTATATGTATAATACCTTAATCGAGTGGGAGGTTGGAGGACTTAACATAGGGAGAAAGAACGCTAGCCTTGATGAGTTGAAACATTTGTGTGATCGCTTGACCACTTTAGAAATTCATATTCCAAATGTTAAAATGTCAAAAGTCTTGCTCTCTCCACGACTGAAAAGATACAAAATATCCATAGATGATAGTGATTGGATTTCGCCTCCTAATTCCAGAGCGTTAAGAGTCGAGTTGAATACCAATGACAACGCGGATGAGGTTATCTCGCAGTTGGAGGGAATCAAACAACTAGAGTTGGTTGCATATCGTAGTGATGACCTTTCTGACTCAAAGCAATCAGTATCCCTTGATACCTTGGTCTCATTGGAGTCATTGTCTCTTAAACATTTGAACTTGGAGAAGATATGTAATGTTCCACTTGCAGCAGAGTCTTTCTGCCAACTAAGAACTATTATGGTGGGCGGATGTGATAAGCTAACTAATATCTTCTCATTCTCCATTGATAGATTCCTTCCAAAACTTCAAGAAATTAAAGTGTCAACCTGCAAAAATATGGAAGAGATATTTGCTATCGAAAGAGAAGATGATGTCAACAACAAAGAATTGATTCATGAGATTCAATTCAGGCAATTATGCTATGTGACTCTGACAAGTCTACCACAGCTCAGAAGTTTCTGCCATCGAGTGAAGTCAATTTCCCAATTGCCATCGGCAAGTAGTACAAATGATAGAGAAATCATTTCAGATGACATGATTGACATTCCCAAGTCACTTTTCAACGAGAAGGTATCATTGTTGTTCTCTCTCATTTCATTCTGTGTCAAACAAAAATATAAATTAGTATCTTCCTAATAAAAAAAATGTAATGTCATGCACTCGATTAGCTTTTAAAATATCATAAATTGTCTCACTAATTTTAATTCATTTCAGAATATCAGGAAAATATAAAAATAGCAATTGATATATGTATTGGTAGATAGCATTACAACCTTAAAAGATACTCTATTGTGTTGTGACATTTATTAGTTTATATCATTCTCTTCCCTTCCATCTTTTCAATATGAGATTGAATCCCATATTTTCTAGCTTCACATGTGGATTTTCTAACACATGTTAATCATATATTTGATAGTTAATTGGATTGTCCAAACCTCACATACTAATTTCAAAAATCTCTGTTTATAATTACAACTTTCCATCTTTCATGAGTATATAAATTCAAGTGGGATCAAAATTGAGCTAAACTTTCTTTGAACTATTACAATTAATTCGGGATTTGAGAGAGGAAAATACAACTCAAACCCACAACTTTAATGGGGTTTGCGTGAAGGGCATATCAACCGGCGATTAGGTAGTGGAATTTATCGATGAGCCAAACTTGATAGTGGAATTTATACAATTTATTTTCATTATTTTAAAAGATTATCTATTACATATACTATCTAGTATTGATTTAATTATATTTTATTTTTAAGGTTGTTGATCCTAAGTTTAGATAGGTTGAAAATTTTAATTATATTCTATTAAATGTCTCTATCAAACAAATAAGATTGAAACAACTATATTTGCAGGTCGTGTTCCCGAACTTGGAGACCTTAGAAATTTCAGACATTAATGCTAAAAAGATTTGGCACAACCAACTTCCATTGATGTCTTCTTCCTTTCAAAATTTAAATCGATTGGTCGTAGATAGCTGTAATAATTTGAAAGAGCTATTTTCATTTTCTATGGTTAATAGCTTTGTGCAACTCCAATATCTTGAGATAATTGATTGCCCTCTCTTGGAAGAGGCGGTATTCATGGAAGAGTTAAGAGAAGAAGAAAGGAGGGATGCTCAATTTCCATTATTGAAAGAAATGAAGTTATTGCAATGTCCAAATTTTAAGGCGATCATCTCTAATGATAAGGTACATATACTACCATATATCTTCTCTCTTTATTATTGTTTTTTAATTAATTGAAATATTGTACATAATCCACAATCTAAAATCCAAATTTTATTCTTTAAAAAAAATCCAAAATTTATTATTTCAAAAAAAAAATCCAGTTTTTTTTTTTTTGTAGCTATAACTTTCCAACTTTGCATGAGTATAAAATTCAAGTGGGTTAAGGTTTTGTTCGGTGTTGTCTCAGAAAAAAAAAACATTTTTACATTCCAATAATAATGAGAACTTGTTTGGTAACATTTTTGAGAAATATTTTTTGAAAAATACTGAAAACACCAAAAAAAAAAAATTGATTAAGGTTTCGTTTTAATGCTTTCAAACTGGCACCCGTATAGATGTTTTCTAGGTTTTGGTTTCCTTGTTTTCATGGGGCCCATCTATTACTCATTTTATTTTTCTAAAATACGCTTGTTTAATCATTAATAAATTATATATAATAGATATGTATAATAATAATAATAATGGCTAATTGTACAAACACCCTTTGAGGTTTGACTAATGCGTTTTTTTTTTTTTGAAAAACAAAAGGTTATTGAGGCACACACAGGCAAAGCCAAAGCAAAGACAGGAAAAACAGGCGGGCACACCCAACAGAACCAGCCCCAAACCAAACGACAACCAGCCTGCACAACAGAGAAACAAGAACCAAACAAAAAGGTGGGCAACAAGGTTTGACCTACACTTGATTTACTGTTTAGTTTTTTTTAGATAATTTTTTTATAATTATATTCTGTTATAATTAGAAAGAACTCAATTGGTAACTGAATATCATGAACACTACAGATTGAATTTCCATCCTTGAAAGCAATGGATATATGGAAATGTTATGAAGTTAAGGAGTTCATCTTCAATGATAAGGTACATGTACTAATACAGTATGTTTATTTTCTATTTATTCTTTTTTTTTAAATCACTCACCTCAAATTATTTACATTAATGTACACCTTTTGTAATTAATTGGACCGTATATAAGCTACGTTCTAAAACCCAAATTTTATTTTTGTAATTAAAACGTTTCTTATAAGTTATAATACTGTGCGCTGTTTTTGTGACCCTGTTACTAAATTATTAAATTGAGTGTCCGAGCAGAACTTGGTGGCAGAGCAGAAAAGAAGAAAATAAGAGGAGAAGAAAAATAGACCAAGTGAAGTAAGAAAAAGAAAGTCAATTTAAAAATAAAAAGAAACATATGTTGAATTTTCTGTTATTTTTAAACAATTTCTGATGATTCAACCTATCCAAATGGAATCGTTTTTATTTTATTAAAAACAATTGATTTAGTTATAACGGTCCTTTTCTTTTTATGATATCATTAATATTTGTTTCCTTTTCCAAGTGGAATATGTTTCTATCTCAATAAATTGTAATCCTTATGGACATTAAATACAGTCCTTTGGAGATTTGTAGAATTTAAGATATAAATTAAATTATTAATCACCACATATCTTATCTTTATTTTTGTGTTTCTGTTTTCCTATTGTACAAGCTTCGTGAGATTTGTAGAATTCAATTTACATTTTCTCCCTTTAGTTACACTTGATTTACTATTTCTTTATTTTTGGATAAATATTTTCTAATTACTTTCAGTTATAGCTACAAAGAATCATCTGTAACTAAATAGCATATATATTTACAGGTTGCAGTTCCTAATTTAAAGAAATTGGCAATTTATAATATGGGCAACTTGGAGAAAATATGGCACAACCAACTTGTTGAGAATTCCTTTTCTAAATTAAAATCATTGGACGTTTACGGTTGCGAGACGCTATTGAATGTGTTTCCATCAAACATTTATGGAAGGTTGTTAAGCCTAGAGTCTCTGGAAGTTAGGAGATGTGACTCTCTAAAAGAAATATTTGATCTCGGAAAATTGAGTATTTATGATTCCCAAATAGAGCTCTCCTTTGCAAACCTACAAAAATTGAGCGTTAGTGGATGTCGAAGTCTAAAAAACCTGTTTTCTGCATCTATCCTTGCAAAGGAAGGAGTAGTGATGGAAGAAGCACCTGCTAGGATTCTCTTTCCGAAATTGACCTCCTTAGTACTGTTTAATCTACAAGAACTTAGAAGCTTCTACCCAGGTAGACATAAAGTGGAAGGTGGTCTTGTCTTGAAAACAAAGGGCATCCATGACACTGACAAGGAGGACCAAATGCAACAACCTTTATCCTGGGTTGAAGAGGTATGAGAATAAGACCTTTTTTTCTTCTTTAGTTAGTAATTTCTTGCCACACAATTTGATCAGAATTTAATTTTGTAATTACAACTTTCCAACTTTGCATGAGTATAAAATTCAAGTGGCCCGAGTGGTTTAAGGTGTTGTTCGGTATTGTTTATGAAGAAAAACATTTTTCCATTCCAATAACAATGAGAACTTGTTTGGAAATATTTTTGAGAATTTTTATTTTTTGGAAAATATTGAAAACACGAAAAAAAAAATGATTAAGTTTTCCTTTTAATGTCTTAAAACTTGCACTTGCAGAAAACATCTAAAATACATGGTTTCCTAAAAAAAATGATGTTTCCATGTGTTGGTTTCCTTGTTTTCCATCTAAAATACACCTATTAATCATTTTATTTTTCTAAAATACATATGTTGAATCATTAATAAATGATATATAATAGATTAATAGTTATGTATAATAATAATGGCTACTTGCACAAACACCCTTAAGGTTTGACTACACTTGATTTACTGCTTAGTTATTTTTAGATAATTTTTTTTAATAATTATATTCGGTTATAATTAGAAAGAACTCTAATCAGTAACTCAATATCATGAACACTACAGATTGGATTTCCATCCCTGAAAGAAATGAAGATAAAGAGCTGTCCTGAATTTAAGGAATTCATCTTCAATGATAAGGTACATTTACTAGTACTGTAGTATGTATATCTTCTATTTATTCTTGTTTTAAAATCAGTCACCTCAAATTCTTTACATTAACATCTTTTGTAATTAATTGGACTATACATAATCCACGTTCTAAAATCCAAAATTTATTTTTGTAAGTAAAACTTGAGTTCTTAAAATTCATAGCAGTGTGGGCAGTTTTTGTTGCCTTGTTACTAAATTACTAAGTTGAGTTTTAATATCACGTAAAATAATTTAGAGAGAATTGGGTGGCAGAGCAGAAAAGAAGAAAAGAAGAGAGAAGAAAAACAGATCAAGTGAAGTGAGAGAAACAGAAAGTCAATTTAAAAATAAAAAGAAACATATGTTGAATTTTCTGTTACTTTTAGATAAGGTTGTTATACAATCGTCCACAATATTAACAATCTATCCAATTGGAATCGTTATTAAAAACGATTGATTTAGTAATAACGGTCCTTTTCTTTTGAATTTCATAAATATTTGTTTCCTTTTCCAAGTGAAATATGTTTCTATCTCTATAAATTGGAATCTTTATGGACATTAAATACAGTCCTTTGGAGAATTGTAGAATTTAAGTTATATATTAAATTATTAAACACCACATATCTTATCTTTTTCTTTTTGTACAAACTTCGTGAGATTTATAGAATTCAATTTACATTTCCTCCCTTTAGCTACACTTGATTTACTATTTTTTTTTATTTTTTGATAAATATTTTCTAATTACTTTCAATTATAGTTATAAAGAATCATCTGTAACTGAATAGTATATATACCTACAGGTTGCGGTTCCTAATTTAGAGAAATTGACAATTTCAAGGATGGACAACTTGGAGAAAATATGGCACAACCAACTTGTTAAGGATTCCTTTTGTAAATTAAAATCATTGAAAGTTAAATATTGCGAGAAGCTATTGAATGTGTTTCCATCAAACATTGATAGAAGGTTGTTAAGCAGCCTAGAGTCTCTGGAAGTTAAGACATGTGACTCTCTAAAAGAACTATTTGATCTCCGAGATTTGAGTATTCATGATTCCCGAATAAGGCTCTCCTTTGAGAACCTACAAAAATTGAAAGTTCATGGATGTCAAAGTCTAAAAATCATGTTTTCTGCATCTATCCTTGCAAAGGAAGGAGTAGTGATGGAAGAAGCACCTGCTAGGATTCTCTTTCCGAAATTGACCTCCTTAGTACTGTTTGACCTAAGTATGTATAACGTGGAAGAGCCTGTCTTGAAAACGTTCCAGCTGTTTAATTTTAGCATCCATGACACTGATGAGGAGGACCAAATGCAACAACCTTTATCCTGGGTTGAAGAGGTATGAGAATAAAACCCTTTTTTTTCTTCTTTAGTTAGTAATTTCTTGCCACACAATTTGATCAATTTCCCCCCTCTATTTAAATCTATAAGAAAATTGTTTTATGTATGGTCTTTGAATTTACTTTGCTTCTTATGATTTGATTGTTTGTTAGGCCTTCCCCTGTTTGGAGGAATTGAAATTATCTGGAAAATTTGTCACGATGCTGAGGCAAGGTCAGGTTCCAAAATCTCTCTTTGATAGACTTAAGATTCTTAAAGTCCAGGACGATAAATCGACAGTTTTGCCATTTGATATCATTCCAAGATGTCAGAATCTGGAAATGCTTTTACTTAATTACAGTCAATACGAAGAGATATTTCCCCATGGAGAGGACCAAACACGGACAAAAATAAAAACATTACATCTCAAGTCCCTTCACAATTTGAAATACATATGGAAGCAGAACTCCAAATTAGACTTAATTATTCAAAATCTTGAAGTTCTCGAAGTACAGAACTGTGACAGTTTGATCAATCTAATGCCACCTCCAACTTCTTTCCAGAATCCTTCAACTTCTTTCCAGAATCTAACATCTCTGGAAGTTTGGAGTTGTGATAGTTTGATAAACATGGGAACATCCCCGGTAGCCAAAAGCCTGGTGCAGCTCACTGAAATGATTATAATCTCCTGCAAAAAGATTATAGAAGTGATAGGAAATCATGGAGATGTAATAGTGGATGAAATTAGTTTCACAAAGTTGAAGAGTTTGACGCTCAAAGATTTACCGAGTCTCACAAGTTTCTGCTCTGGGAATTTCATCTTAAAATTCCCATCTTTAGAAACTTTGGATGTGAAACGATGCCCGAATATCAAGATTTTCTCGCAAGGAGACTTGACCACGCAAAAGTTACAAAAAGTCAAAATTGGCTTTAAATTGGTTGATCTCCGTTCAGACTTTGATCTTAACAAAGCCATACAACAGTTGGTACATATTGATTCATTGAACTAAACAATATCTAGTACTTTTCCATAGATTTTTTTTTTACAATTTCTTCTTTCACCTTTAATATGTTTTGTTTTGCTACAGATTTCTGCAGAAGACAATGGTGCTTCTTCTAGTGAAGATTGGGATTGAAGACCCTTTTGTGAATCTAGTGAAGATTGGGATTGTGAGACATTGGACCTTGCTCATGTTTATCATGTTGAAGTCAGATGTGGGAGGTTCTTCTTTCTATATGTTCTGTGTTCTGCTTTAGCTTTAGCATTTGTTCCTATGAATCTATGATGTTGCTGCTTTTGAAGTGTTGGAGTACGTACTTGCTTTCATGAACTTCTATGATTGTTTCTATGGTTGTACTGTGATAAAAACTTATTTACATTATTGTTTTCCCTCCAGTTTAATGTTAGATTTATATGGATAAATTCATAGACTTGTTAGTAGAATATAGGCAACATATGGACGAGTAAAAACATTTTTTGTGCAGTTTGTGAGACATTACGACTTGCTTATGGTTTTCATGTTGAGGTCAGATGTAATCAAACTGTAATCCTTAAGCTTCATCCATATGATGTTGCTGCTTCTGAAGTGTTGAAGCTCTCGTTTTCATCATACTTCAATGTTGTTTCTATGGTCGTATTGATATCTAAAAAAGATGCTAAACTTTATTTAATGCTTACATTAATGCTGAAGTTTGTTCGTATGATATTGCTGCTTTTGAAGTATTGCGGTACTCGTTTTCATGAACTTCTATGATTGTTTCTATGGTTGTACTTGTACTGTGATAAAAACTTACTTAAATTATTGTTTTCTCTCCAAGTTAATGTTAGATTCATAGACAATGTATGGAGGAGTGAAAACATTTTTTGTGTAGTTTCTGAGACATTACGCCTTGTTCATGGTTTTCATTTTGAAGTCAGATGTAATTTCACTGTTATGCTTTAGCTTCATTTTCATATGTCGTTGATTCTTCTAAAGTGTTGAAGCTCTCGTTTTCATGAACTTCTATGGTTGTTTGGCCTAGCCCAGTCCATATTCGAAATTGTGTGGGCTTAAAATGTTGGGCACAAAAGTCATTTTTAGCTACCACAAACACCACCAGAAATCTCATACCAAATTCAAATAAAATTAAACATAGTTGTACAATAGAATACAACATAAAAAAAAGTGCTATTCGAATTGAGTCTATATTTTAGAATCCAATTGATTGGATGAATATGATGACACTTAATGATTTTTAATGTCTCATATATTTTTAATTGTATATAATATAATTTGCTGTATTTAAAAAACAAAAGAAAATTATACAAAAATAATAATCATTTATAAAAAAATCAATATAATAAGGAAAATAAGCAGAAGCATATTAGAATCAAATACTTAAACAAATGATTTTGCTTGAAGTTGTTTTAGAATTTCTAATACACAACTAAACAATTGATATAAATAGATATTGATTGGCATGAATTAAAAGAAAACTGAAGAAACAATTGATATAAATGATTTTGATTGGCATGAATTAAAAAACAATTGGGCCGGGCAGAATTACAAATATTAGGTGTTAATTATTTGGGCCAAATCGGGCCCAATAGGATTTGGAGTTTTTTAATAATAAACTCTTTTTTTAAAAATAGGCTAATTGGTATTGATGACCCTTCAACTATACCCGAATTTACACCTTTCCTTCTATACTTTTTTTCCCCATTAAACCCCCTAAACTTTCATAAATTGGCAATAGCTTACAGAACAGTAACGCTATCAATTTTTCTGTTATGAAAATTTACACTAAGCTCCCCTTATTATATATATAATTGTATAAAACCAGAAAAATATAATAATACGACTTACATACCCCTCTGACCATTTTTTTTTTAAATTAAAAATAAAATTTTAAATTTTAAAATTGAAATAATGGTTAAATAATAATAATAATATTCTAAACTTTTTGATAAAGAAAATTAAATAAATAGAGAAATGAAAAATTAAATTGATTTAACAATTATTTAAATTATCTTTTTTATTTAAATATTTCTAAATATCATGTGTTCATTTACAATAATAAGGGTATTAATAAAGTCAAAAACAAAAATTAAAAAAATTAAATAATAATAATAACAATAACAATGATAAGAAAATAATAATAATAAAAAGATAAAATAATAAAAAGATAAAATAATAAAGTAATAAAATAAAAAACAAATAACGATAATAATAATATAAACAAATAATAATAGTAATAATAGTAATAGTAATAGTAATAGTAATAGTAATAATAGTAATATTATTTGTTTAATAATAGTAATAGTAATAGTAATAATAATAATAGTAATATTATTTGTTTAATAATAGTAATATAAACAAATAATACTAATACTAATACTAATAATAATAATAATAATAATAATATTATGATTATTATTATTATTACTTTATTTAATTTGATCATCACCATGAATATTTGAGATGGATGGTGGAGATCAATCTAAATATCTACCTAATCTTTTTTTTAAATTATTAATATTTTTTATATTACAATTATTATTTTTTATACTATTACTATTACTATTACTATTACTATTACTATTACTATTATTATTATTATTACTACTACTACTATTATTATTATTATACTTGTTTTATTTTTATTTTACTCTTATTATTATTATCAATATTATTATATTATTTTTATTATTTATTGTTTTTTATTTTTTTTACATTATTAATACCCTTGTTGTTGTAAATGAACAAGTAATATTTGGGGATATTTAAATAAAAAAGACAATTTAAATGATAATTCCTCTTAAATAATTAAATATTCATCCGAGTTTTATATTTAGGGATATTTAAATAAATAAAAGATAATTTAAATCATTGTTAAATCAATTTAATTTTTCATTTTTCTATTTATTTAATTTTCTTTATTAAAAAGTTCAAAATATTATTATTATTATTTAACCATTATTTCAATTTTAAATTTAAAAAAAAAATATTTGGCCAGAGGGGTATTTAAGTCGTATTATTATATTTTTCTGGTTTTATGCAATTATGTATATAATAAGGAATAATGGACGGCGTTACTATTCCGTCAGCTATTGCCAATTTATGAAAGTTTATGGGGTTTAACGGCGAAAAAAAAATATAGGAGGTAAGGTGCAAATTCGGGTATAGTTTAGAGGGGGTATCATTGCCAATTAGCCTAAAAAATAATACTATATATGGACTTTTTATAAATTTATTATTTTCACTTGCCAATTGGAGACAAATTAATTTTGATTTTTTGTCCCAATTATATATCCACCTGACTAATCACTATTCATTATTTTTCATTTGCAACTTTTTAAGACATCTCCGCAGATAAAATCTTATACTTTTCCAATTTATAGAAAAGAAAGTTAATAATAGAAAATTCATTATTGGGTCTCATCAATTCCCCTTCAAATATATATATATATATATATATATATATATATATATATATATATATATATATTCATTAATTGAATTTTCTAAATCTTTATAAATAATCACACCTCCCTTAAAGATAAAATTGCACTAGAGTCCTTGTAATGATCTATAAAATCAAAATGGCGAATCCAAATTGTTTTATATTCCTTTTCTTTGCTCTATATTGTCGTTCATGTTTTATTTGTCAATCAAAATGCCGTTACTAAGACAAGTAACAATGACGAAGTTACTTTTATCAAAAATCTTGTAATGGCACCAAATTTCCAGATACATGTTTATCGGTTCTAAATGCAGATCCTCATAGAAGAAGCGCAATCGATTTAAAAAGTTTAGCGAAGATATTAATAGATCTATTATAAGAAGAATCTATTGGGTTAAATTTGCTATTCATTAAAGCGGAAGAAAATATCACCAATCCAGATTTCAAAAAAATAAAATTAAGTGTTTGCATCGGTGCATTCGAATTTCGCAACCATAATGTGAAAACTTTAGGAATTCCTAATTTCGAAAAGGGAAATTATTTTCATACAAATCTTGACATCGGTGTTTGTTTTGATGGTGTCGTTGATTGTACTGATACCGGCATCAATATGTTCAACTTAGAGATTGAAACTTTATCTAATTTTACTTTGGATGTGTTAGATTTTTTAAATACATTACCGGATTACCCTCTTGAAAGAATATGTGATATTGTTTCTATTTAATTATAATAAATAAATAAATCAATTCACTTGCTGCTTATGTATAACGCCCAATAGAATTCAAACAAAATTTGATTGGGCCAAATACGGCCCATAACTGGTCTTCAAAGCCCTAAGAGACCATAATTCTAGAATTGGGCATAAGATGGTAGTCTAAGGAATTGGGCTTAAATATTAGGGCATACCTTAAAGGAATTGGACCTTTTGCTCATAAATTTTAATACATACTTATATATATTCTAAATGTAGATATTAAAAAGTAAATGATATAATTAAATAATAATTAACACTCGTTTATTTTTTATAAAAATAAAAGAGATACATAAATAACTAATTTTATTATTCCTTAACACAATCAAACAAGTTTTTTTTTTTTTTAATTAAAAAAAAAAACCCACTATCAAACTGAGCACAAAATAAGGTACATAAAATTTCGGAAGCCACTCATTGCTATTGATGAACTTCTCAACAGTGAAATCTTTAACTTCATAGGGCCATTGGGGTTGTTCAAGTTATGATATCTCGACCAGTTTACTGTACCACTAATAGGGTTGCACATTTTCCCTTTTATCCTCATTCTCCCGTGACCCCACCCTCATTTGGGGGAAATTATTTGGAGGGAAATGAGGAAATGGGTGGGGATGGGGATGAAAATCCTCCCCAAATTGAAATGGTGATGGAGAGACCCTCCCTCAACCCCATTTCCCCTTTTCCCCCACAAATATACTGAAATGGGGATGGGTATTGGGGAAGGTTCCCCATTCCCATTTTCCCATTTTCCCTAAAACATTATAAATATATTTGTCTTAGTTTCAATATTTGAATTATTGAAATACTTAGATTTTTTTTATTTGTATTTGTAATGGATTTTTTTTATTTGTAATTTTTAATCAAATGGGAAACTGAGGAAATGAAAAAAACGGAAAAACGGGGGAAATGAGAAACTGGGGTTGGGGATGGAGGTACCTCCCCCAAAATTCCCCATCCCCATTTCCCCCTAAATGGGGAAATAGGTGGGGATAGGGAAGGGTCTGGGAAATGGGAATAGGGATGGGAGGACCTACATCTAGCCCCATTTCCCCAATGTACAACCCTAACCACTAGTGTAAGATCGAGGCCCAAAATTCCAAAATTCAACATCATACAAGGTGGTTACATCAGATTGATCACTGAATTTCATCTAACCTTCAGGATCGATGAAATCATCCATGTAGAATTGCATGATGATCGTCCGGGCATACCTTTTCCATTGTCTACCTAAATGTGTTTTTACATTAGAGTGAGCTTTAAGTTTTGGCGTAGATATAATATTGCAATTGTGGATTACAATTGCAGTATTCATTTTATTGACTTCTCTTCTATTGGCAGTGATCACAGTTTGTTGTAAATCGAGTGGTTGCCAAACATGTATTGTTGAATTTTGAATAACCCCCGTGGCCACATCAAAAATAAAATCTATTGTACAAAATATGTCACAATTGTAGAAAAAAAAAGGGTTAACCCCACGAGGTGTGTGTATAAGGTGTTTTCAAAACCCTCAATTGAGCATCACAAACAGACGATAAAATTACCAACCGTTCTTAATATTAAGGCTTGTTTATCTTCAAGACCAGCATTGTGTGATATCTTTGGCCAGGAAATAATCAGAGTTTATATCTATTAACAAAAAATAATAGAATTAGGAATTCAATTTAATAGATATATACAAGAGGAAAAACAAGTAATTTTAACCGGACTCAGCTAAAAATCATACAACCCATTTAAGATAATGTTTGTATTTTTCAATTAACAGAGTATCAAGATAATGTTGGTGAGGACACCAATAGGGTCATTTTTTATTATGTGAAGCCCAGCTCATTAAACAAAACAGATATTAATGTGCACCAATTTTGGTGGGCAACAAAACAGATGATACAGATAACAAAATAAATGAAAGAGTGAGATATTTTGCACTTCTTAATCTTGCATGTGCACCACATATTAATGTTTTCAGAAATTCCAATATCACCCTTAATAAAATTATAAAAATGATTAAATTGAATATCTCATACAATATATATATATATATGTATATCAATGTTTAGATAATTGATTTATCAAATATTTATAATATTTTTTTAGTTTAAACTAATTCAAATAATATTGGTACAACTCCAAAAGGAGGAGGTGGGGAAGAAACTGCCCACAAGTTTATACCATCATAGCTATGTTAAACATAGAAATGGGAAACTATGAATAACAACATTAATTTGGTTAATTAATTTTGATGTTTATGTGGCTGGCACAATCCACAATTCAAGCTTTTGGTGTCTCTTAGTGTTCCCATCACAAAAGAACCAGCTAATCTCTAATGCTAACCGAAGCTCAGCATATACAATTACTACATAAGCACAGCAACATTGAAATTGCATATAATTTATAAAAATAAAATAGATGCTTCTCAACGGGAACCTTAGAGACCATCAAATATAATTCATAAATAAATTATTTTTATATTTATATCAGTATCACCATCTAAAAACAAATTACCTTTGACGCTCCAAGATAATTGACAAAATATTCTTCTCAGCATATCATCAAATTTAAGTTGTAAGAACACTGATCGTAAGTAATGTATCTTCGATGTGCATCTTTATCATTTCAAAAAAGGGCAGCATTTTGGGAGGATTAACATTGTTCTTCCTTTTATAACTAGGACAATATTTTATCATAGGAAAAATTTAGGGTTACACCATTGATCAAGGCCATATACTAGATAATCTAGTGACCTTTAAGCAACATCTTAGTGGCAATCATCAAAATATTCAAGAAAGTTTCAAAAAATCATAAAGTTAGCACACCATGGTGAAAGAATATATGATAACTTACGGATAAAATTCTCAAGAGTAATTTATATCAAAGTAAGATCATTGTATAACAGCCAAACAAACATAAACCAGGATGTCTCAACATTGTAACAGGGCAAAGATCCGCATACTAATTTATTTACTAAAAGATGTTGCTATCTAGTTTTATTCAAATGAAACACTCACAACAAAACTATATACAGTGCCAATAGAAGCTATTAAAAGGCAACAATCATCAAGCATATGCTATAAAAATTAAGAAGATAACCACCAATGAGAAATCATTGCAATTTCCAGTAACAAAAATCTGCACAAGCAAAATTGAAATAGTATATCCATATAACCATTTTATTTCTGTTGACCATACTCCACACACCGCTACTTACTTAACACAAGCAAAAATTAAATTGATTTCCATCCAAGGTTGGTATAAAGAGGATTAATCCTAAAATGAAATGTCTTGTTCCACTGCAAAAGCTATATCCAACACAATTTAAGTTATTACAAAAGTAACCACCAAATCAATTTCGATTTTTGCATTTATATTGTCATCATCCATCATATCAAAAGAAATTAGCATTTCAAGAAATTCACTTTCCCATATTATAAAGCAAGAAGCATACATTGAGCTACTAGTTTAAACACGCAATTTAGGTTCATATAATAACATATAGTAGAAACTTTTATTTTGCAAAAAATAACATTAATCAATGCAAATATAAATCTAATTCTATCCAAATATATATAGTGATAATATGAACGTCACACCAAATACTAAAGAAAGGCATTCCATATATTTTCATTAAGTACCCAAGTACATATCACAACAAGTGATATGAAGCATTAGTTTGAAGCATGGATTTCTAACACAAAGGTCAACAAATAGAAAATTCACATGATTTAGTAAACCAAAAAATGAAACAACCATCAAAATGACAATCATATTTGATATAAAATAACCCAATTCCTCGATGCATACATTGGACACTTGGTATACTAAATATAACATAAAAAATTCTATGTAGTGATCATTAGACAAAAGTTATCCAAGTTTACAATAAATGGAAAATCTACTATGATGTGAGTTCTATAAACCAATATATTTGTGTTACTAACTCAATCTCTTTGTAATTTTAAGAGTACTTATTTTAAAAGACACAAAAAGTATGAAATGAACTTAAAATAATAGAGAAATATAAGTGTTGAACTCACATGCTTCACTTATATCAACTAAAGAATGGGCTGCACCATTATATCAAAACATAATTGACAAAATATTATTCTCAACGTAACAAATATAAGTTAACACTGACCATAAGTAATGAACCATTGATGGGTATATCAGTTCTAAAAAGGACATAGCACTTTGAGAATACTAACCTTCATCTTCTTTTTTTAGCTAGTAGAATATTTTATCATAATTGTATCAACAAAAAAAATATATATATTTTATCACAATAAAAGCTTAGGATTACCATTGATCAATGCAATATACTAGATAATTTAGTGAACAATGCATGTTATAGATTTACTAAGGTACCCCTAAGCAACATCTTAGTGGCAATCATCAAAATATTCAAGACACTTTTCAAAGACGCACAATAGAACAGAAATAACAGGCATAAAATGGATTAAAGTATAAGAACAAAGTATAAAACTTGAAGAAATGCAACAGTGTTTATACGTTGAGCCAAGTCCAAGCCTTAGAAGGTATGGAGGCTCCATTAATGATAAGCACCGGTGGAAACTCAACTGAGTGAAGACACAATAAAGAGAGAGAGCAGTGACAAGAAAAGAAACAGTAAGGAGTTGGAGCTCTGGCCTCAGTAATTAGAGAGAGGTGCGTGTTTGGGAGAGAGAGAACTGAAGAGACAGTAACAATGATTTTGATTGGGCTCGGTTCTGGTTAAAGGATTTGGGTAGCCAGTATTGCTTCCAAAAAAAAAAAGACAGGTTCAATTAAGGAGATGTTCACTGTAGATTTTGTTCGTATTGCTTCCACAATTTCCAAACCCATGCCCAGTTAAGTTTGATTGCCCTAACAGTCAACCAGCTTGCTAACTAGCTAAAAGAGAACAGGAAACAGAAAAGTAATATTACAATGCAAGCATTTTATTATTATAACACAAACAAAAATGCCAATTTATTGGTCTCAATTGCACATGCAAAAACTGAACCTATAACACTCAAAATCCAGAGCTGGCACCAATTCAATAT
The DNA here is from genome assembly GCA_033220585.1 of Dipteronia sinensis. NCBI lineage: Eukaryota > Viridiplantae > Streptophyta > Magnoliopsida > Sapindales > Sapindaceae > Dipteronia > Dipteronia sinensis. The sequence goes on from CM065642.1 coordinate 3,593,682, forward strand.
CAAAACAAGTGTATAGAGAGAGAGAGAGGGAATTACATTGGATTTGAGCTGATTGATGATCTTCAACCTTAGAGAATCAATGGAATCAATCCAGAGCTTAGTTGGCAGTATTTTAAGGTAAATAAATCGATCCTCTTTGCTTGCTGGTGGCTTCATGTTCTACAGTGCTTATTGGTGCATATTGAGCCTTTTTGGTTTTGTTGAGTTGCTATAATTTGAGTTTCTGTCCTAATGGTGTGCAACCGGCCTGGTATGCTTGTTACCAGTCCAACACATTGCTGAACTACCTATAGTTACCCTTTTGAATCAAAATGTCCGCTCCAGATACTCTTAATTCTATTGATTTAAAATATTAGAACAAGCTACCCAAAGTCAAGAGAAGAATATATATTTTTACTCATATATCTTTAGAGATTTATTACAGATATTTGTGGATTGAAAACAAATAACTACCTTACTGAAAACCTCACAATCTCATTCTCTGAAAAGCTTCTTTTTCTCTTTTTCTCAACACAGAACAGAAATTCAAGAGCAAAGTTGCATTCTTCTTTTCACATAACAATTAAGAATACACCAGTAAAACAAACAAAAATACTAATTCATTGGGCTCAATTACACATGCAAGCACTGAACCTACAACACCCAAAATCCAGAGCTGGCACCAATTCAAATTCAATATCAAATATATAAATGTGTAAATATATACGTGTATATATAGATAGAGAGAGAGAATTACATTGGCATATTATCACCTTTCAACATTATTGCTCAACAGCAACTACAAGAATTTTATCATCAACAGATAATCAACAACCCATCTCTTTTTAGTTTGGGTTCTCCGAATTCAGCTATTTATTCTAATTCTTCGAATTGATTTCTAGTCCCCTTTTCAGGATTCTAACAGTTAAAAATGTATACTAAAAGAACCTATGGTTTTGGTGTTATGTTGTGCAAATCATAATATCGGCAGCATGTGAGTTGGAAACCGGAGGGACATTCAGGTTCAGGGAGCAAGCTCATTTGCAGAAAGCATTGCTAGAGATCAAGTTCAAGGAGGGATGTCTAATATTGCTCCAAAGGGTACAACTAGTTTCGTCTATCAGAACAACAACAACAATGTTGATGCCAAGATGTTTCTCAATGTGCATGATAACAATTTATTGACTAAAAGCTCAAATCAGTAGCAGCAGTATTAAAGGGAAAACGCAGCATCAATGGATACGTACATTAATTTGTACCAGGGAGTGAATCCTACTAGTAACATTGCTACAAATCAGCATCTAAGCTATGAACACAACACAGTTACTGCTACTACTACTACTACTATACTATGCATAGTGTTAATCAGCATTCAGTTGACAGTACCGAGATAGTCTATCCTCCACACCCCATTTCTTGGGTGGCTCAGCCTGCTTCTATGGCCATGCCGCCTCATAGTATGGCTCAATCTATGGCTCAAGCAGTTTCCGTGGCGGCACCACCTCAAAATATGGCTCAAGCTATTTCTCAACCTGTTTCTATGGCGACACTGCCTCAAAATATAGAGGAAGAGATGGCGGTAAATCTGCCGAAGAGCAACTCATTTGATTAGATGATTGATGATATTGCCACTAATCCACTATTAATGGCAACAAACCAATAAAACGTACAGATGTGAATAAATTAGTGAGAGAGTGTGTTTGAACAGTGACCTAAGTGACTGTTGTGAGAATTGTATTTTCATCAGAGATCACAAAAGCACCTTAAGTAGATTTTAATGCTACATGTTAAAAAATGGCAACAAACAATGCATGTGTGCAAACATTCTTGTATCCCTGTTTCTGCTTTGTATATATATTTCACCTAAACAAACAACTGGAACCAACAATATCCACAATACTCACTCAAGTAAATGAAGTTCATCAATTGACATTCAAACATACTAAAAAAAATTTAGACTTCAGTCTACATTAATATTCTAATCTAGGGATGTCCTAAGATTGTTATTTCCCTCTAAGAAAACGAACAGAGAAGCACAAGAAAATATAGTCAATGAATCGCCAGATATACATTTGATACAGCTTCTAGTTTTCTGATATCTTGGCTTGCATGATTTACTTACTGTTTCCAATTGAAGCTGTAGGATTAATCATTTTGCACATTCATCGTCCTCTCCTCCTCATTCATCTCAGTGTAATTCCTTCTCTTCGATGCAGAGTTTGAATTGTCCTTTTCGTTTTCATGCTCCTCTTTTCCTTTTTCTTTTCCTTTCTCGGTCTCATTCTCAGTTTATTTGCAGGGTTGGGTCTCAACATTTGGAAGAGGAAATAATGGAGGCTCCCTGCCACTTAATCGACAAAATACCCTTTCAACCGTTTCACTTATGTCTTTCCCCAGCCCATCGCTGTTGAGAATTAACTCCCAAACTGATTTAGAGGCTTTCTCGAGCACGAGATTCTTCCCAGCACATAAAATTAAATGTAGTTTCAGAATACATTGAACGACTCTAGTACGTGTAAATCAAATCAGTACAGCACCTATGTCTGCCCAACAAATAAAATTAAATGCAGTTTCAGCATACATTGAACGATTCTAGTACGTGTAAAGCAAATCAGTACAGCATTTATGTCTTAACCAGCTAACAATTTCAAAAATTTTGCTTATTCAACATAAACTTACTCAAGTTCCTGCCAAAGAGCATCAAAGAGCTCTCTTTTGGTCTGTTTCTCAGCTCTGAGGGTGTTGAGAACTTTACTCTGTTCCACCATTTTGATGGTTGTATTCTTTAGCTCCTCCTGCAACATAGAGAAAGCAAACATATAAGAGCAAAACCTTAGATATCCAAAATCATCCATCAACTCCATGGGAATCAGACCATTTCAACTCTTAGTTCATCCATAGTCACCTAAATTATATGTTTCTTTGGCATTTCGTTTATTTAATCATCTTAATAAGATGTAAATATACTAGCAAACCGACGGGATCCAAAATTGTCAACAAATCAAAATCTTAAACAGTTAAACTTGATGTCACTCTAGAATGAACATTAGAAACATTGCCAAAAATAGAGATTTTAGCACGAGATAAAAGCTGAAAAAAAAGCTTCAATACACCGGATGCGGTGAGCCCGGACTAACAAAGTCATGCCACGTGACATTGACATCCGATTACATGTGATTCCGATGTCAAATGTCATGATTTTAGTAGTTGGGCTTGTTGAGCCAAGCATACTGAAGCATTTCCCAAAGCTGAATGGAATCAAACATGAGTAAAGAGTTCTCTATAAATGCAGCCATTTGGCAGTTTAATAGTTCCGTTCTTGTCTTTATACTTTTCAAACACCAATTAGAAAGGGTGAAAACTTCATCCCAATCATCTATAAGCAGAATTCTACGTGTTAGGCAGATATTCAAATACCTGTTCAGTACCATCCAAAAACCCCATGACTCGGAGGTCTAAAAAAGAGAAGAAACAACAAAGGAATGAATATACATCATCAATAACTAGAATATATGAATCCCCATATATTCAAACCCAAGCTGTCCACAACATATTTCAACTGATCATGAAAATCAAACATTCAATATTCAAACCAGTATCAAGGTACCTTATCCTCTTAAAAAAATTACTAATTTATTCACTTCATTGACTAATTATGATTCTCCGAAAAGCTTCTTCTTCTTCTTAATTTTTTTCACCTGAACATAGAACAAAGTTGCATTCTTCTTTTCACATAAAAATTAAGAATACACCAGTAACACAAAAAAAAAAAACATGCTAATTTATTGGTCTCAATTACACATGCAAGAACTGAACCTAAAACACCCCAAAATCCAGAGCTGGCACCAATTCAATATCAAACATATAAATGTGTGTCTATGATATATATATATATACACACAAGTGTATAGAGACTAGAGAGAGAGAGAGAGAGAATTACATCGGCTTTGATCTGATTGACGATCTTCAATCTAAGAGAATCAACAGTACCATACTTTCTTTTTATCTTCCATTACAGAAACTAAACAACGATCAGAAGTCTGTTTGTTTCCTGAGAAAAATCAAAAGGAAGAGAAAAATAAAAAAACAACCCTTAATAAAAAATTAAAAATTGATCTAAACATGGAAAAAGAACACAAAAAGCGCGAGAGAATTATCGCACCTCTGGTCTGGTTTATGGATTCAAACCAAATTACACGGCCTCTGTGTCTCATCTTATTCTTATTGTTTTCCATAAACGACGTCGTTTTGTGTATTTAGTCGAATTAGACAATTAGTTGTGTAATATTTCTCACAATACCCATAATGTATTCAATTATTTTATTATTAAGCTAACTCTAAACTAAAATTCTAATTGACCCTTGTCTTCTTCCTCATCTTTCACATATTAATTTCTAATTAATAAGCCTGTTATTTTCTACATCTTAAATTATTACAATTTTATTTGTCACACAAGATAACATCATAACCAAATGTGAATGTTTTATCTCTACAAACTACAAAGCACTATCTAATGATTATTAATTTTTTAACCCTATATTATGAACTAAAGTCCAAAATTTGATTGATAGGTTTTAGCATTTTTGAACTGTTGATAGAAAATTACATAATTCTATATAAGCAAAAAAAAAAAGTTTAAAAAATCAATCAATTTAAAAGTAATAAACATTAGAAGGTTTTGAAAGAAATAGAAACATTGAAAGCAATGTTTTTTTTTCGAAGTAAAAATTAAAAGCATTGTTGAAGTTTTCCATTTGAGAGAATTTCGAGTTTAATAATAAAGGTTAATTTTTTATAAAAACAAAAAACAATTAAGGCTATACTTGAGATTTAATAGATGTACGGTGTAAATTTGTGATTCTTATATTTTAATATCGGGTATTTTAATTAAATGAATGTCGAGAGATTTTTTTTGGCTGGCATACGGGCATACAAAACCGATTGCATATTGTTAAACAGTTGTACAATCGAATCCAAATTCGAAAAAAATCATGTGAAATTTTTGTACCTCTATACCTAAAAATTATCGATTTTATATATATAAACAAGTGAAAGATGTAAGAAGGTGAACTTGATTCCTTCAATCTCAGGGCGTGGTAAATACCAAAATGAATAACAAAATCAATCTAACCATCCGATTCTTCCAATGCAACCATAAACAAGAAGGTTATTAAGCTTTCTCCTGGCACATAAAATATTTTGGTCAAAATTACAATAAACCAAAACCAAAACTTGATTTCAGATAGTTTATGCGCTAGATGAATGACCTATAAACTGTGAACGATTCAAACAAAAGCTAAATTCCATTATGGTGCAAATACACAATCAATTCATTGGTTACAAAACTTACATCGATCAAATACTTTACACTTCAACTTGAATGAAGGTGTTTGCAGAAGGAAAACACGAAAACACAACTTAAGATCCGATGCATACAAAAGTTCAAAATCAGACTGCTGTTTTCTCATTACAACATCAGAAGTCTAGGCCACAACACTTAACCAAATAAACAAAACTTTTGAATTGACTACGACTACAAACTAGGATCATACCGGCTTCATATTTATTACTGTAAACTTTACACCAGCACAACTCTTCCGGTCAATATCACTACCAAAATTTTCAAAGTTGAGGCTCAGATTGTCTAAAGTACGTATTCAAAGCAGAAATATATAAACACATAATTATTCAATAAAGTGACTGCTAGAAACAACTTGAAATATACAGAACAGAACCCTCCCTCCGCGAGCTTTCTAAGATTGTTGATAACTTTCTTCTTAAGGACCTTGTAATACTGATTACAATAGTGTGGTTTCGGATGACATTTCATGCCAACATGCCTCCTTCCAGGAAAGGAAGAGACCATTGGCCACTTCATCCACTGTTGGAGGAATTTTTTTTTTCCTTAACTAATAAGACAACCAGTTTGGAGATGCTGATTTGATTGCATTAATCAAGAGCTTTGCCTGCTCTGTATGGACTTAAACAAGTAATCATAGAAAAGAGTAAGAAGATATGCACCTCCCTACTCCCCAGACAGCTTACATCGAAAACACTTGCAAAGATCCTTGCACATAGGTTGTTTCTGGCTGCTCCTAAGATTATATCTTCTCAGCAAACTGCATTTGTTACAAAAATTTGCTCAGATACTAAGGTTTATGGGTGTAATGTTCGAATGAAAATAGATCTTACGGATGAAAATAGATACTATTATAATGAATTGATAAACTTCAATAAACTAAAGTCTCTATATTGGCGAATGGATCTCCTCATGAGAGTTTTGTGATTTCGAAACGGAAGATGCAGACTACTTAAAGAAACATAATCACCAACAAGAAAACATCCTACCTAAGTATAGAAGTGACAGCATATCAAACACTTCAATAACAAACTAAAAGTAGCAGGAAATTCTCACATGAAATTAGGAACAGACTGAAATAATTTAAAAATTAACATTAGCATGAAATTCAAATAGAATTCAAGGACAAGGTATATATAATAGACTAAATTAAGCCCCCAGGGTGCTTCGAGACGATGATGTATTCAGGAGATCGACCAAAACCCTTGTGAGCAATGAGATCAATTCTTTAATCTCCAAGACAAGACTGATATCGTCATCTCCATCTAAAGATGAAGACGACCTTGAAAGCTCAAGTTCAATCTTTCTGGCAAACACCGTCCTGAACCTGCGCTCCAACTCCCTGGACCTCCAGCTTCCAAGCAGCTGCAGAAGACCCTTTTCGAGAACCTGTGCCCGCAAGGAAGGGTCCAAATAAGCTAGAGCAAAATGGAGTGGCTCTCTCAAGTGAGGATACTCTGATAAAATCTGCTTCTCTTTTTGAAGTTTTAAAAGACGCTCATATGTTGGATCAGGTTTGGTGAAAGTGTCCCTCAACGCATACGACTTTCGCAATTTTCCCATCTCCTTCAGATAAAAATCATCTGCCCACTCGAAGAATTTAATGATCTCTCGAATATCATCTTCTCCCCAAGAAGATACATCTGCAACGGCTTCAGTTGAATAGCCATCTAGGATGTGTCTTCTTCGAAATGGTTGCCATTTTCTTGGATTACCTTCTACAACTTGTTTCAAAGACACATCTGCTTGAATTGAAGAGTTCTTCAACTTTGAATTTCTTCCTCCCTCGACACTACATTGTAACAATTAATTAAAAATTTTAATAACCAAATTTACAGGTAACAAAGCTACATTGAAGAATCCAATTATGATTGTTATTGGATGCAAAACCAGATAATAATTAATTAAAAATTTTAATAACCAAATTTACAAGTAATAAAGCTACATTGAAGAATCCAATTATGATTGTTATTGGATTCAATACCAGATAAAATTAATTAAAATATTTAATAACAAAAATTTACAAGTAACCAAGCTACATCGAAGAATAAGATCCGATCAAGTAAACCATTAATAAAAAAAATAAAATTACAGGTAACAAAGACACTATTGAAGAAGCCTATTTAATTGTTAACTAAACAATTTGGATTCAATACATGTAACCATTAATAACAAAAACAAAACGAAAATTTACCTGTTTCTGTTGTGATTGTTGAAGCCATGAAAGAGACTCTCTGTAATTTCTTCTTCTCGTTTAGGGTTTTTGCACATAAAATAAACTCGTTAATTTATAGAATAGTAATCCTAGTCTCGTTTGAATTTCACGAATTATATGGGCCTCGTTAACACACCCCAGCGTGATGGGCTTTGATGGGCTTAATTCAACACCGTTAATTCCGTTCCCTGGAATTTAACACCGTTGAATTCCGTCAAGAAACCTCTTTTCCCGCCCATTTAACAACTTTCGTTTCTTTCTCACTCTCACTCCCGCATTCATTCGATACAAGGCAAAAAAATTCATTCATTCAAACCCTAATCCTTTCTTGAACCATTCATGGATCCCTTGAACACAGTCATCTCAGGAGAAGAACCGCCTCCGCCTCCGCCTCCTCCGCTTGATGGTGACAAGGTGGAATGGACCGATTACAAAGGAAATTTAAGAGATGCAATACTCGTTCTGGTGAAGTTACTTGGCGACGAAAGAGGGAAACAAGTCTTCTTGAAGTCACTTGGATCGTTCGTGACGAGCTCGATTCCGTTGACGACAATCGCTTTCCAAGAATTTCGCTTCAATATTCAACTATCAAAGTCAGAGCATGGGGATGGCGTCACCAGTCGACAAACCAGGTATGGGTCGCCACCACCACCAAAAACCTTCATGGAACACTGCGGTGACGGTGATGTTGGTGGTGATTGTGGTGTTGTCGGTGAAGTAATTAAAAAGATAAATAGTTTGATTTTGTATCCTCAATATGTTGAATTTGCCCATGAAAATCTGAATTATACTTCGAGTCTAGAAATTGAATTTTTCATGGGGATTCGTGATAAGCTTTTCAATGAAAAGGAGTTCTTTAGTTACATTACATCTTACTGCATTGATAATTGGCTTCATTTACTCGAGATCGAATCTCCTCGATTAAAGAATGATTTTGACAGGATTAAGGACAAAATTGATAGGGTTTTAGAAGCCTGTAGAGTGAATTTCTGTCGTAAATCAGAATCTCTTTGGGGTAGAGTAACTGCAGAGGGTTCTGCTTACATGGAAGCTAGGTTGATTAAGGAAGATGAGGAAGGGAGACTATTGCTAGACCTTGGAACCAGATACCCACTTTTGAGGTTATGGCTGTTCTCAGAATATTACACTTTCAACCGTTCGGCTTTAGTTTTACTAGAGCATAGGGTGGGTTTGGTTGAAAACTCGAAACTTCAAGCAGATTTGAATATTAGGTGCCGCGAATGGTATGCGCATTGGATAATGTCTCATTTGAAGTCTTTTGATTTTATATATACTATGATCCAGTATTTGCTCGATGAAGATGAGGTTAGATTCAATCAAGCGAAATCAACGTTCTTGTTCACTTTCACTGCACTTTTTAGAACAATAATCCATAATTTGATAGATGAAAATGGCAGAAAATTAGCTAGAGGTATTTTCAATTGTTATTTTGAGATTGATGGTGGGGAAGATGAAGACAAACCTGGTTGTCCTTCTGAGGAAGAAGTTCTCAAATTCAGCTGCACTGTTAGGAAACTTTTGAATGATAACGACCCTATTATCTCTGATCTTATCTTCTGGCTGCACCTCCATCGATTTTTTAACCAAAAGTGTACATCCATTTTTCGTGTTTTAAACACTTGGACTTCTGAATCGTTTGGATTTTCCAAG
>CM065642.1:4203005-4415466 GCA_033220585.1 Dipteronia sinensis
ATTACAAAAAAAAAACTAAATAAAGGAAATAAGGTGATTATGAAAATGTGAATTGTGAAATGAGAAAATTGAGTAAAATGAGAAAAATGGGTGTAATGAGGAAAAAAATATTTAAAATTAAAAAAAATACTTAAATTAAAATTAATACTTTTAATTTTTTAATATGAATGTAGAAAAAAAAATGGACATAGGAATAAATGAATAATATTTTGATTAAAAGAAAGAAGAAGAGAAATTTTGGCAAGACGAGAAAGTAAGAAATGACCTTTTATTTTCCCTCTGATTTTAAATATATTTTTTAATCTCTATCTTATTTTTATTTTTAATTTTTTTAATGGGTTTTTATTATTTTTTATTTTTTATTTTTTTAGTGGGTTTTTTATTATTTTTAATTTTTTTAGCAAAATGTGAAAATATAATGATTAGACGCTAAACATATATATATATATATATATATATATATATATAATTTTTCTATTGTCAGTTCGTCCTGACATAAAATATATCAGGACGAAGAGAAAGTAAGAAATGACCTTTTATTTTCCCTCTGATTTTAAATATATTTTTTAATCTCTATCTTTTTTTTATTTTTAATTTTTTAATGGGTTTTTATTATTTATTATTTTTAATTTTTTTAGTGGGTTTTTTATTATTTTTAATTTTTTTGGCAAAATGTGAAAATATAATGATTAGACGCTAAACATATATATATATATATATATATACAATTTTTCTATTGTCAGTTCGTCCTGACATAAAGTATATCAGGACGAAGAATGTGTACCATTATATATATATATATATATATATACAGTAATTTTTAAATAAGTGCGCACTGATAGAATTATATAATGACATTGAATGTGAGCCACTCATTTTACATATTTTGATTTGGCATGTATGCACTTGTCAAAACTATTTTATAAATAAGTGGCTCACATTCAATGTCCTTATATAATTCTATCAGTGCGCACTGACAGGAAAAAGATTGTATATATATATATATATATCAAAAAAATATATAAAAACAAAACAAAACAAAATCATTTTACTCAATTTTTTTTTTACTCCTCCTTTATTCAATTACATATAGTTAATATTATATCTAACATGAGTGAAATATTCACTTTTAACAAATGATTTTTTTGAACTGTCCTCTTCACTTTTGTGATGGAGAGACCCGTCCCCTTACCCCCTACCTTTGGCCTTTGCCCATTACATCGCTGGAGACCCCTCTCATGTATTCCCCAGTAGACCCCAGATCCAATTAGTGCCAATTTTTTATTTTTTAAGAAAACAAGAGTATATTCATTTGCCAACTTGTTCACCTTCTGATTTATATCAAAATAGTGAAAAAAATCATACATTTTAGCAACATATTCTCCATCAAATATGATATTTTGTAAGTTGATTGTTTTAGATCCAACATGGAGATAAACAACTGCATAAGCTATATCCATGCAACCTTTATCCTCGAGTGTCCACACTAAATTAAAGGCTTAAAATAAAGGCCATAACTTATGGCAACGATAATAAATACGATCAAATAAAGTTCCATAACTACCGATTCCAAAACTAAAACATGAATTCGAGTTTCTAAACAGCATCCAATCAACTTTAGAATATTTTTGCAACACATTTGTGCTATTTACACTATTATTCTATTAAGTCCCAAAAGGGTATTTCTCCTATGCATTTTGCTGATACCGAACTTCCCCTTTCAATTGTCAGGGCAGCACATTTGGACAGCATTTCCTGCAAATGATCCATAATTAGTGGCGTATCGAGAGAAAACTCATAGCAGAAATATGCACCAAAAACAGACAAACTGAACAAAATGAAGGGGGCACGGATATTGTGTTATTGAGAGCATTGATTTCAAAGATTGTGTAAGTGAAGGTGTCTCAAGCAAAGTTTGAAGAAAGCAGTCTACCCAATGATGATAAAATTAAATTTTATAGGGTTGATAATTATCAATGAGACGGGAAAAATTATGTTCTGCTACATTTCACCAATTTAGGAAAATAAGCAGATGGGAGAGCAAGTCATCCAATTCCATCGATATATATATAGCAAAGAATACATCAACATGAAAGCTTCAAATAGTGAATAGATCATGCAAGGTATTAGCATCTGAATTCCTAAGTTCAGATTTTTATCGTATTATCTTCTTTGCATTAGCAGATGACAGTAATATGAATACTATTACCGTTGTTATGCCACTGTTCTCAGCTTCCTTCTTTTCAAACAATTTGTTTGCAGGTTGCTCCAGCAATTGGTTTTTGACAATCTGCCAAAAGAATCAAAATTAGAAGAAAATAAATGGACTGCAATCTTCCAAGATCACTTGGATTCAGACAAAAAAAAGGAAAATTCAAAAGTACACAACGGTCATATATCGTGTTTGATTTCCTAAACAAATATCATCAAAGGTACATAGATTAGTGCACAAGATTACTTTCTGAACGTAGTCAGGTGCCGAATCACGCAAAAGCCACTCTGAAGCCAATCGAGAGTACAATTCAGAGGTATCTGCAGGTATGGCCTGCTCAAAATCCTCATAATATTTTGTCTGTCCATACTTATCTAATTCCACAAAAGTATATACAACATTCTTCAGCAGGTCGCAATCAATCTGCAATCCTTCACGTTTCTGATTGATCTGCACATGAATTTGAATTAAACCAAACCCACTGAGAAGGAAACAAAATTCACAGACAAAGTAGCAAATCAACAAACCAATGATAATGCAGCAGCTTGGAATTTACAATAAAACTTCTTAAAAACCTGAAATGGAGAATAATATCGTCAATTTTTCAGAACTATTTAATATAAAGCAGTGATTAGAATCACACAGGTATTAGAATTGAAAAATCTGCAATAAGAAAAGAACAAATACCACATACCAAATCTTGAAAGCAACGAAAAGTGAGTTCATTAAAAAACAGGAGACCTTTTTCCCCACGAGGGATAAAATACCGATCGAGGTAATGAAAGAATCGATATAGCCAACTTGCCATTGACTTGTAATTAGACCACATGAGCACAAGTTGTCTCAACAAATATGCATCATCATCCTGGCACATCAGTGATGGTACCACCTGATAGCGAAAGAGTAAAAGACACATTTGGCATCACTCTGTTAGCATAAATCTTTGAAATGTTTTCTAGCAATCTGACACATGAATTCAACACTGAATTGTAATAGAAAAGCTGTTAATTCATCTACTATGTAATTGCCACGTGATATATGAACAAAGATGAAATATAGCATAGCATAGACTAATCTATCAATAAATTCGTAAACATGCTTTTAGCTCACCATTGTCTCGATGCTCTCTTCCAGGCTCCTCTTAAACTGGTTATAAAGCTGCTTTGACTTCTCATTACAGTTATGATAAAAAGACATGAAATATACACATCTACCACGTAGTTAAAGACCACAAACGAAATGTTACATAAAACAATATCGAACATAATAAATAAAAAACTTCTGGACACAAAGGATACTCATAATACTTCTGGTATTCTTCAAAAGTGAACTTCGTTTCCGTGCAGCCTTGCATTATCTTCTTGGCCTTGCCAATCCCCTCTTCCATTATCAGCAACCCTTCCTCTAGCGGTATGTCCTTAACATCATGCTAACTCTTCTTCAAATTATCTATCTGGGCAAGAACAATTCAGTATCAATCACGATGATACTAATCAAATACTTCAATTCATAACTTAAACAACACACAAACCGCATAACAAGTGGCAATTTAACAGCATACCCCGATCAGCAAACCAGTTAAATCAAACTTCAAACAAATAAATTCTATCAAAATTATCTATCTGAGCAAGAACAATTCAGTATCAATATCAAATACTTCAATTTCAATTCATAGCAGTGTTGCAGAATGCGAATTTTCAAAGAATGAGATGAAGATGATTCAAACCCTAACGTAAATAATGTAAAACTCACCAATAACAAAGGGTTGAAGACTGAAGACTCGAAGGACGAGAACCGGAGGAGGCTGGTCTTCTGGTTTGGTCGAATTGCGATTTGGAGGAAGATTTTTTTTTCTTGGGAAACAAGCTAATGAATAATGATTTGTGAATTCTAGTGTTTACTGATTTTATAGGTAATTAATTTCAATGTACTCCATTCACATATCAGTAATTAAGTTGACGAAGGAAAAAGAATTAACTTAGGAATCAAATTCCCTTCTCTAATTGAAAAAGGAAATTTATTTATATTTACTGAAATATCCTCATGTTGTAAAAAAAAAACTGTATTAAATCTACATATAGATAAAGTTTAGGATTTTTGTAAGCACTAAAACAATTTTTCTTAAATTTTCATGTATTTCACTCATTTTTCTGATGTTATCATATTTAACAAAATTGAGAAAAATAGTTCTCAATTTTTTTTCGATTTTGTTAAATAAGAAGCATAGGAAAAAGAGTGAAAAATGAAAAAAATGAAAAAAAAAATAGTTGCAATACTCGAAAATTTTTATATATACAGTATAAAGCACATATCAATTGTAAGCTTAACCATGAATGTGGCTATGATGCAACCATTAAAAACTTGTTGCAATTTATGTAAAAGAAAAATCACTGCTATTGATCATCAGGTGTGAGATTCCACAAGTTGTGCTGCTGAATCTTGGATTGCTTATTGCTGCATTGATTTTCTCAATCCACACAAGCAAGCAATTGGAAATCAAATCAAATCCTATGCTGATTGAGAAACCATATATTTGTTGACACTTTGACAAGTTTCACATCTTGAAATCATATCCTGACTAAGCGGATCAAGTGCAATGCTGTTGACAGAACACAAGGCTGCACATTTGTAAGCCAAATGCAAAGAAGCATCAAATATTTCTGTTATGTCAGCATAGTGTTTGAGTTCTGATATGTGGTGAGCCTCCTGGACTAGGGACTTGATGTCCTTGTAAATTCCAACACAGGGACTGCACCTCCTTGTTATCTGGGGATCTGTCGAATTCGCAACGATTTCTGTGAAGCTTTTGATGTTGGAATCAGCCTGTTTGATAGCCAGCTCAATGGAGATCAGAGAGAGTTGAGGGAGATCAGCTAAGGCAGTCCACGGATCGCTCTTTAGAATACTCATACATCTGGTTCCTGAGTTCTCAACAGAACATATAGTTTTCAGGATCTCTTCAGAAATTCCTGATGGGTGTAGATTGCAGAAGAAGAAACTATCAGGATGGCAACAAAAGATACCAGAGAAAAAGAAGTCATTTCACTTGTATAAATTCCAGGGAAATCTATGGAGAAAAAAGGAAGAGAAACTTGACTTTTGATTGGCTTGCCTGAAACTTGTGCGCGCGCGCGCGCACACACATATATATATATATATATATATATATATATATATATAAGAGATGCTAGCTGGTATATTAATTGGAACAACTTTTGGAGACACTGACAGGCTGTGACTGAATCTGATTGGAGACTCATGCATGTGCATGAAATCTGGAAATTCATTGATAAGAAGAGAATCCTATGGTGAGAATGTAGCAGGGTTGTCAATTATATATAGACTCTAATTTATGTGAAAGGATACTGTTCCAGAATTTAATAGTCAAAATCATTGACAAGCCATCCATAATTTCGTTTTTAATATTCCAAAGTTTACAAGGATTTGAATTTCTTAATAATCAAGTAAAGTTCAATCAATGTATTTAAAGTCATTTATGAGAAAGTTCAAGGGGGTTTAAGTTATTTATGATGAATCTCCGCTTGAAAGGCTAAAAACTGTCATAAACTTCTCATGATTCTCTTAACATTTGAATTTCTTCGGTTAATTCTTTGAAGGCTCCCAAATTCACACGGCTTTATGTGCAGAGAATTAACCTTAATGTGTGCACGCCTTTTACATAATCCCATAAACGAAAATTCTTTGATGGATTTCATAATGTTATTGTTCTGCAAAATTGATTCAAAATAAGATTATAACAGTTTTCAAAGAAATTATTCAACCAACTGCATGTTTATATCATATTGATTTCATAATATAGGACATATATTGCACCTTGACTAATCAGGACCATCTTCTGATTACTCTCTTCAGTTCAAGAAAAACCTGATGGAGGAGAATAAGCTTACTATTGTTGGAATAATATTTGTTACAGAGCTAAAGAGCTCATTTTATGTAAAATATAAATGAGAAGAATGATAATTGTTGGAAGATTACTATCAGCCATTGATAATATTAATTGAAGTGAGATTCGACCACTGACCAACAAAAAAAAATTCAGAAAAATTACAGGTTGAAACTAGTGTCGGTTAGTGTCGATTAGCATTAGGGATGACAATGGATCGGATTGGGTATGGATATCCCAATATCCATTCTCTTATCCGTTTGAGATATATATCTCCATCCCCATTTCTAATTAAGATAAAGATATTCATCTCCGCTCCGTTTATATCTGTATCCAATGAAAAAACTTTAAATTTTTATAGTTTATAAAAGAAAAATGTAACTAACATATGTAATGTTACATTTTATCCTATTTAAAGAGAAACAAATACATCCAATAAAAATCAAATATAAAAATTAATAAAAACTTATATAATTTGAATTAATAATGCATAATAAATTATATATTTTTAAAATATTCAAATCTACAATGGATCCGGATGGTGATAAATATCCATAGATGATATACATCCTCATCCCCGAAAATAAAATGGATATTAGGGTGACATCCATCCCCGCTCCGTCTTCGAAATAATAGTATTCATCCTCATTTTAAATGAAACGAATTCTTACAGATATCTGTATCCATAGATAATTTTGTCATCCCTAATTAGCATTACTAAAGGTCGGTTAAACAATTTTTAAATTGAGCTTTAAACAGTTTTTATTTTAAATCATTACCCATTGGGCCTTAGATCCATTTTATTAATAAATTGGGCCTTAATACCCATTCTTAATGGGCCACAACCCCTTTTTTAGAATTTGAGCCAAGAGTTTTTTATTGAGTGTAAATATTTACGCTCTTTGAAATTGAAATTTGTACATGCACCCCAAATCATTATGATTTTTAAAATTCCAACACTACTCTTAAATAAGATTATTAAAATGATTAATATAAATATGAATCGTACATTATTTTAATAAATATTTTGAATATTTCAATTAATATTAAAATTAGTTACATAAATAAAATTATAATAGCTTTTGATTGAATTATTATTT
Organism: Dipteronia sinensis; assembly: GCA_033220585.1. Taxonomy (NCBI): domain Eukaryota; kingdom Viridiplantae; phylum Streptophyta; class Magnoliopsida; order Sapindales; family Sapindaceae; genus Dipteronia; species Dipteronia sinensis. The sequence goes on from CM065642.1 coordinate 4,210,222, forward strand.
AATAATCAAAACAACAAATATTAAGTAACGGTTACAAAAACAAATTAAGAAGAGGAAACCATTAAATTGAATTAAAAATAAAGAAAGAAAAGATGTTTTTTTTTTGGTTGGGGTTCTTGTTGAGGTTTTTAATAAAACAATTGGGCCAGAGACCCACTCCTTTAAAAATTGGGTAGGTTGCGTAGACAAGTCCTAATGCCATCTCCAATAGAGACCGATAGCTATAGTTATATTTGGGTCTCAAATTGTGTTGAAATTGATGTTTATATGTATTTTTGCTTCAGTGGTATTGAGAACGATATCTGATAGTGATATTTTTATAACAAATTTAATTATACATAATTTATAATAAGTGGTCAATAAATTGTAATTTATAAACTTTAATGTTGATAAAAATATTACCATTATAAATTTTTAAATGAGATCTTTAATGTTGATAAACTTTAATGTTGATAAAAATATTGCCATTATAAACTTTAATGGTACTAATATTTAATATATTTAAATATTTATAAATTATTTACAACAAAAATAGAGAAGCTTGGTCATCAGAAGAGGAAGAATAATCCATTGTATTATTAGAAAATTTAAAAGCTCATACTATGGATGAATGCGATATAAATTATGTGGGAATGAAGTATATATAGACAATTAAAAAACTAGCCGTTGGAAGGATTTTTGAATTTTTCTATAGTTTTTTATAATTTATTTTGAATTTTTGTTGATTTTCTAGTATTTTTGTGATAAAAAATTAATTTATTTCAAATTTAAATGTCTGAAAAATTGTACACCTTTCATCACTAACGGTCAACAAATCTGATTCATCCATCTCCAACGGTCAACAAATCCAACTGAGTCCTACACATTTATCTCTCTTAATTATGATATAGGTCTCACCAACATACAATAATATCATTATTTTATTCATCTAACACACGTGTCCCACCACCTTACATATGGATCCCACTATATAGCTTTTACCCTCACCTTTACTAAATATAACTCACTCAAATAACTCTCAACCTATTTTAACTCTCTATTGAAGATCGTTTCAACAAATCTATTGGAGATAGACCATAAACTAGGTACTAATTGGTGCTAGAAATGACGGAATAAGGACAAAACATCTACATATTCAGGGAGCAAGTTGCAACAGTTTTATGCTAATTTCCCACCGTTCGAGAGGTGCAATACCTAAAAAACACATTTATATGGCATATTGCAACTTCGTGTACAAATAAGGGGTTTTAGCGCCAATTAGTCTACTCTATGTCGGTTTCGGTTACTATCTCTATATAAATATCAACCCGACCCGACCCGATCCAGATCCCGCCAACGCCATCTGGTCTACTCCTGGACACTAACGGTCGAGAGACCCATAAAGAAACCACCGTCGTCGTCGGAGTAGGACTTGGAGCCGCTGCGTCACCTGTTGCCGTTCTGGTAAGGTATGTGTAAAGCTTTGACTCTTCCTATCAAGAAAGCCTTTCAATTTTTATTTGTTTTTTATTTTTTTATTTTTGATGCCTGAATTGAAACATAACGAAAATTTGGAAAAATTTTAAAATTCCAAATGGGTAATGACTGTGGACCGTTTGAAGATGTCCAAAGCAAAGCTGGGTTTTGAATTTCTGACCATTTGAAGTGAAAGAAGAGAACTTGAACTTAAAAGTTTCAATTTTTTTTTTCACGATTGAGCTGACTGATTTAATTGCTTGCTTGGTTGGTCAGAAATTGAAGTGAAAGAAGAGAACAGATGATTCTGTCATGTAAAAGAAGAGAAATTGAATATAAAATTTTAATTTTTATGGCATTCTTTATGGTTCCAAAAAAAAAAAAAAAAACTCAAATATTCATTGATACATTAGTTACTTAATTACACCAATGCAAGAAGTTTCAAATGTGTCTTTTTACAACTAGTTATTGTTATTGCTAATTTTCTTGCTGGTTGCTTATATGTTTATTTTGTTTTTATTTATTAGTTTGTTATTGATTGGGTTGTCCATGGCAGATTTTGGCATTGCCTTTGTCTCATAGACCTCTATTTCCGGGTTTCTACATGCCACTTTACGTGAAGGTATAGAAATTTCTGACTTGTTTAGTTCGACACATTACTCTCTTCAGGTTTCATTTTCGCTGCTGGTGGCATATATTGTTGGACATGATTCTTCTGGTTAATTTGTAGCCTGACATTGTTGCCACATGTCATAAAACATAATTTTAGGATTTCTATAGCTAATTGCAACTCCATGAACATGCTGTATATTCCTGATGATGTAGATGCAAAGTCAATAGTGTAAGGATTTTTTACCTCTTGCTTTGGTGTTTTATCCATATGAATATCTCTTAACCAATATAAATCCCTAGGTATGGTGTGGCGTTGTGATGTTCCAGCATCCAGGCAGTTCTTTGTGGTAAATTAGATTTTTAAATTTGTATCATGTGATAAATTGAGGAAAGCTTTTGTTTCAAAACTTCCAACAATGTGTTTGATTTTCTTCCTAGGTTTCTAATTGATACTGTTTTCAAACTTCTTGGTGATAATGGGATTGGAATCTATGGTCTCTCTTACCAAACTGCTACTTTTCATGCAAGATCCCAAATTGTTGGCAGCTTTACAGGAAACCTGAAAACGTCAAGCCCCTTATTGTGGGGCCTTCCTTCTTAAAGATGAGCCAGGCAGTGATACTTCGGCTACTGAAACAGAAAAAAGTGTCCGTGATATTAAAGGAAAAGAATTTTTATAATCGTCTTCATGAAGTTGGTACACTTGACCTGGTATCAACCTTTTTTCTAGTTTCTAGTTTGATGTCCTCCATTATATGTGTACATTTGAAGTGCAATGATATAAGGACTCTGTGTTTCTATGGTTAATGGTGTTTTCATATATTGTGTAATATTACAGATTACAAGTATCCAAGGAGACCAGGTCATCCGTAGTGGCCATAGGCTTTTTTGGATAACAGAGACGGTGAGTAGGAAAGATCGAGAACTACTTGAATTTGGTTCTGCATTGTTTTTGCTTATCTAAAATTCTCCTATAATTCTTTTTCTTCTTTCTAAATGGTTATAGAGTCCTTGGCTTGCATGAGTTTTATCTTTTCTGTCTAATTTACTATTATCTTTTTTTTTTTTATGGAAAATTTTCTAAATTGAAAATGCTATCTGTACAGGTTAGTGAGGATCCCCTTACAGTCAAAGTTGATCATCTCAATATTCTTATTTTTCTTTCCCAAATCTATAATAATAGGTTCCATATGTACGATAAAAATGCTATACTCTTCTGACTTCTCTTTAAACATTTCAGGATAATCCATATGACAAAGATGATGATGTTATAAAGGCAACATCATTTGAGGTTACATCAACCTTGAGAGATGTCCTGAAAACAAGTTCGCTTTGGCGAGATCATGTTCAAACATATACTCAGGTGTGTATGTTTGTTGTTAAAATTTTTGGTATTTCTGTCTTTTGTATGTATTGGTTTTCTTAATTGATCTAGTGAAAATTTAATGGAAAGATTTCTTTTCATCTTGAATTTGTTTCTTTTTGTATTTTGTTATTTGTACTAACATATCCTCCTGTCTTTTTCTCCCATTTCGACAGCATATTGGAGATTTTAGTTTTCCAAGGCTAGCAGATTTTGGAGCTGCAATATCTGGTGGAAACAAAGTGCAATTCCAGGCAGTGCTTGAAGAGCTGGATGTATGTGGCATTTCTTAATTGGTGATTGGTCTTTAATGTCCCATATTTTCTGGAAATATATCCATTTAAGCACTTGTATCTGGGGAAAATGTTATTTTAAACCGTTTGCTATCTATCATCATTTTCACTTCTAAGTCTTCGTATCTGAGGTTGTTCGCTTTTTCTTCCTTTTCTTTATAATTTGAGTCTCTGTTGTCCGAGTCAGGTGTATAAATGTTTAAAACTTTCACGTTTCTTCTTATTAATATTTTGTCCCTATAGACAACTTTTTATATTTCTTCATTGTTATTTTATTCTCATGTGTTGAGTTTGTTGTAGGTGGGTCTCATGTGTTTTATAATTTCATTTAGATGAGTACTTGTAGTTTTAGATGTTCTTGTCAGTTTTATCCAGTTTTATCTAATTTTTTAAGTTTGTAATATGTCTTGCTCTTTTGCTGTTCTTTCTAAGCAAAATAAAACTAAGATTCTTGACTTATATCGCAGGAAACCGTCAGAGGACTTCGAGTCTCTGTCTCACATCGAAATGTACATGGGTCTTTCTGTTCTATACGTGTATATGGTGGTATGCATGGGTAAAGCTTTGACTCTTCCTATCAAGAAAGTCTTTGAATCTTATTTTTTTCATGACTGAATTGAAACATAAACGAATATATTTAAATTTGGAAAATTTGGCTAGCAAAAAACAATTTAGAATTTCTAGTGGCCACAGTAACTCAATGAGGGAAAATTTAGGACCGAATTAACCCTAACTGGGGACCATTTGAGTAAGTCTGAAGATTTTAGAAACCACCCAAACCATAATTCAAATAACTAAGTAATTAGCTAACTTCATTATATTTCAGAATGTTCTAATTCTTTGTTAATCATGCAGTCCTTGGCAGGAATAAAATCTGAAGATTCTTTACGATTTTTTTGAATTCTATGTGCAATTCTTGTCATTGTGAGTTACTGCTGAGTTTGCTGTCATCCAATTACATTTACTGAATATTTAGAAGTTCTTATTATATTGTTTATTCAGAATAATGGAGCATATAGGAGATAGTAGATGAAAGATTGAGATTGAAGTGAAAGATCTTTTGAAGCTGTGTCGGTGGGAGCGCTTAAAGCCCATAGATAATCTGAAAAGGATCAGGCAGAAGTATAGGAAGCTAGTGCAGGAGTATACTGTAAGTGAAATTTAGTTTATCACCTTCATGTCAATTTACTTTATCACCTGCAAGTCTTATCCTTAACAGTGAAGTGGCGCAAAAAGGTTTGAAAACTATCTCTCTACAGAGATTCCAAAAGCCCCCAATGAGATCTCAGACGAGTGTGTGGGTCTTTTGAAAGTTGTTTTAGATCTAGCACACAGAGAGGTGAAATAGTTTGTTGACTTTACCTTTTTTATCCTTAAACTTCCATGATGACTTGCTTTATGATCTTCAATTTGTTGTTTGCTGTATATGCCTATGTGGTACAGCAATTGGAGAAAGAAAGTGAGTGATTCTTTTCAAAACTTGCTCCTTGGAAGGGCACCAGATGACCAGAATTAGGCTTTCTTGATGCTAAAGGTTCTTCCTTTGCTTCTGAGTTGGATTTACTTTACAAATTTGCATCTTATTTTGTCAATTTCAATTTCAAAGATCACATAGACTATAGAATAGTTGCACTTAAGATGTATTGAATAAGTGCCAACCTGCTCTATTACTGATTTTTTCCCCCTTCACATTCTAGGGTTGTGATGCGGATCATAAGAAACCCAAGACTAGAGAACTAAGGTTTTACCTTTTTGCTTCTTTTTTATTTTTATTTTTTCGAAGTATTTGCAAGACTTATGAATTCAAGCATTGGGTGTTAATGGAAGATCACATTTCAATGTATTGAATTGTGATCATACAAGCTACTAATAATTTGGCTATCCAAAGTTAGCTAGTTAATGCTCTAAGCTAATGAATCTTCATATCATGCTCTAAGCTAATGAATCTTCATATCATGGTTTTTTTTTTTTGGTTTGAAATAAACATGGTTGTTTTCTTAAGCCAGCATTTTTTCAGTTTGGATTTTGTTCGTAGGACAGAGAGAAACATGAGTCTACCATTGTTATTTCCTAGTTGAGCTTGCAAATATGAATATATATTGCGAACTTAAATCAAGATGAGAAGAGACGAGACTATTAAGAAGGTGAGTGCTGTTTCAGGACCATATATTTAGTGACAATAAGGTAATTCACTAATGCATATTACAAGTGACTTAGTCTACCAATTCAATAAAACTGTGCAAAATCTCTGAGCTTTTTTCGACAGAGATTGATTCACAGTTATACTCTAGTTGCCAACTTAAGACTGGAGATAGGGGAACAACATGAGCGGTATTAGACCATCTAAAGTTGTTCCTGTGCTAAAATTATCAGTTCATTGAGGTTTTACATTGACTGCATCATTCATTCAGTAATAGAATCTTCTGTCAGTATTTAGAATATATACATGATTCAGATTTGTTTAACCATGTTTAAGGTGGAGGATGGAATGAACGTCTGAAAAGTAATCATGAATACTCTCTGTTAATATCTACTTTTATTGTGCAAACAGTCAAAGCAAGACTCTAGAAAGGCAGATGGGTGTGCCAAGACTTCAGAAGATGAATTGACTTGCACTATTTGCTTGGAGCAAGTCAACAGGGGTGAGCTTGTTCGTAGCCTGCCATGTTTGCATCAGGTTCTTTCTTTACTACCCTTTTCTTATTGCTTTTAACACTTTTCTCAAGTTATAAGTGTACATTGACCCTCGGTTTAAGTATACAATGTCCTTCGGTTATAAGAGTACTTAAATTTGAATGAGTGATTTTACTACAATCACCTACCGTCGTAAAACACTGTTCATCGGTTATAAGGGTACACTTTCCTCAAGTTATAAGAGTACACTGTCTCATGATTATGGAAAGTAAAATGCCCCCTCATTTATAAGGGTACATTGGCCCTCGTTTAAATTGGATGAGTGATTTTACTACAATCACCTCTTATCGGAAAACACTATCCCTCCTTCGGTTATAAGATACTCTTACCCTTGGTTATAAGATTACTCTTTCCCTTGGTCATAAGTGTACATAAGTGTACACTGTCCCCCGGTTATAGAAAGTACAATGTCCCTCGGTTAAAAGAGTACACTCACGGTCATTGAGTATACATTATCCCTAGGTTATAAGATTACAGTCCCTTGGTTATAAGAGTACACTGTTCTTTGGTTATAACGGTGAGTTGTCCCTCGGTTAAATCTTAAAAGATGCAGGTTATATATGCTGGTTTGTTGGTTGTTGGTTGCTAGTGGAGGAGCAGATCTCACCATTTGGTTGCTTTTCGGTTTTGTGGTATTATTTCTTTCTCAGGACATTCTAATTTCTAACCTTCTGTCAATGTTAATAACTTTGATTACACTCTCAAGAACTTCAATTGGGTGGTATCAGGTGGCAAATCTGGCATTCGCAACTGCAGATACACGTAGTTGGTGCCTTCAAAAGTTCAACGATTACCCTTGCAATCAAAGAGCTATCATCCCGTTTGTTTATTAATGCTGATTTACGCATACTTGTAACTATACTCCAGAATGTGTAATCACTATGAGCATCAGTAACATTGTAAAATTTTCGGCGCTTAATTTATAAAACTGATTGATCGAGGCATAATTTGTGGTGCTTCTATTATCTCGAACAGTTTTTGTGAAAGACCTTCGGATAATTCATATTAACAATAAGCTGAAGAACAAGATAAAAATTGACAAAGTAACAAATGTTTAATTTAAGCATTTCAACTGCCATATAATTATGAATATATCATCATCCATTGAAAGTTTTCAATGTAAGGAAGTTTCGACACTTAATTTTCGCAGAGCACGTAAATCATACGTAAGCATATGAATCTATGCCCCAAAACTTGGTTGGTTGCTTGGTCTGATGTTTCCTGTCCGCACTTTTGATCACATCCATGTCTTCTTTGGTCAGCTCAAAGTCGAAAACCAGAAAATTTTCTTCATTTAGAGCTACAAAGAATGTTTTGGGTATGGTAATGACAACTTCAGTTGATATTGAAGAACCAACTCACTCTGAGAATGGGATCATCCAAACACGAGAACAGGATCATCCAAACACGAAACTGTACCAAACCATTAAGTGTTCGTGTGTGACAGAACCTCCTAATGGAGTGTAGGCATTAACGCAGATCCCATGCTTATGACAGAATTTGACAAGAGAATCGCGTTGAAAGTTCAAGAATATAGAATTTTATGAACTTGTGTGAACACTTTTGATACCAGTAAATAGTAATTGATTGCTCAAACAGGAAAAAAAAAAGTAGTAAATCGAGTCACAATATCAAAAGATAAACAAAAGTTCAGATCAGCGGAGGACTCTGATTCATTTTTTGAGTCAGTCTTAGACGATACAAATTTTTTAGTCTCTGAATTCAATTCAAAAAATGGCTGAAAGTGTATACTAAGAACCGGCAACGAATGAGTTGGTATAGACTGCAGTTTGAGCAATCAGGAGCATATCTTCAGTGATACCAGCAGTTGGTAAGATTGAAGAAGATATTCCATTCTCACAATTGTATGCCAATGTTGTCAATTGTCCCAGATCAGTAATTCTATCATATTTTTCCTGTTGTGACAACTTGTAATCTGCCCGGAGAATGTCTTTCATGTTCTGATAAAGAGTTACACAATTTTCGAATGCAATTTTCAATGCCGGATCAGTAGTATTGTCCCGGAACTGAGAGAAAGCATCGAAATTCCTGTCAACCCGTTTCATCGCTAGTTGAAGAGATATCAATGAGAGTAGAGGGGGATCTGCTGAGCTAGTCCGCGGATCACTTTGTAATATCTCTTCACAGGTTTCTTGGTTCTGTGTTTGGCCACAAATGGTGGCCAGAACATATTGGGACACCCCAGAAGAGGCAGAGAAGTACATAGAAGCCACCAAGAGAAAAATAGCTGATCTTACAAGAGCATATGAGGCCATATTTTTCTTCTTTCAATTTGTTCTGTTTTCTTTTCTTGTCCTGGAAGTAATGTGTGATGGTGTATATATTTATATACATGAGAGACACTGACAGGCTGTGGCTGAATCTGATTGGAGATTCATGCATGTGCATGGTATTGGAAAGACATCATGTTGGATATTATTTCAGAATTTAATGTCAAAATCATTGAAAAGCCATCTATAATTTCCTGTTTAATATTCCAAAGTTTACAGAGATTTTAATTTCTTAATAATCAAGTAAATTTCAATCAATGTATTTAAAGTCATTTATGAGGCAATATGTATGTAAAGTTCAAAGCCCTCCAGTTATTTACAATGAATCTCCGTTTGAAATTCTGGAACCGTTAGGATTCTTTAATATCTATATCTATATAATATATAAAAGTTAACCCTCACAGCGTCATATGTCGCTATGAGGAAGCTTTGATATTTAATTCTATATAATATCTTTTAAATTGGCGCTGTGAGGAAGTTTTGATATTTAATTCTATATAATATCCTTTAAATTCTTAATAATATATATCTATATTTTATATTCATTTCAATCACAAATGGAGAGGCAATTTAAAGTCAATCCCATAAATCACAAATCAATAGAAAATCAAGATACAATCCCATAATCAGTATATAAAAGTTGACCCTCACATCGCCATATGTTGCCGTGAGGAAGCTTTGATATTTAATTCTATATAACATCCTTTAAATTCTTAATAATATATATATATATATATATATCTATATTTTATATTCATTTCAATTACAAATGGAAAGGCAATCTAAAGTCAATCTCATAAGTCACAAATCAATAGAAAATCAAGATACAATCGCATAATCAATGAGATATGAAAAACATTCCGTTAACAAATCCCACAATCAATGGGATAATGAATAATTCTCTTAACCAATCTCATAATTAATTGAAAATAGTAATTAATTTATATTCATTTCAATCAAAGATGAAGAGGCAATCAAAAGTCAATCCCATAAATCACAAATCAATAGAAAATCAAGAGATAATCCCATAATTAATGGGATATGAATAAATTCCATTAACAAATCCCACAATCAATGGGATAATGAATAGTTCTCATAACCAATCTCATAATTAATTAAAAATAGTAATTAAATTTTTCAACCCTTCATTTTCCGTCCTTTCATTTTTCATTCAATCTATAAAATAGTAATCAAAATTTCACCAAATATGTCAATAGTGTAGCTCAAATCTTTCAAAATTCCGAACCAGAGCTCTCCAAACGGCTCTAAGTTGGCTCACATAATTCAATCTCTTAAGGTATCTCTGAATTGGTTTTTCCTTTTCTTTTTTGGGTGGGATATTACTTGAATTCTTGTGTTTTTGATATTTATGCTATATTCATGTGTTTGTGTAGATTTTAGAGATAATATTTAAAGATATTTCGGATGGTGATCATTTAGTTACCGTAGTTTCGATGAAGCACATCATTCAAACTGTATGTACATGATTACTAAAAATGAATTTAGATATATATATATATATATTGATTATTATTACAGGTTCCGAACCAGAGCTCTCCAAACGGCTCTAAGTTGGCTCACATAATTCAATCTCTTAAGGTATCTCTGAATTTGTTTTTCCTTTTCTTTTTTGGGTGGGATATTACTTGAATTCTTGCGTTTTTGATATTTATGCTATATTCATGTGTGTGTAGATTTTAGAGATGATATTTAAAGATATTTCGGATGGTGACATTTAGAAGGGTGTATTCAATTAGGATTTCAAAAGATTTTTAATGACTTTTATGGAATTAAAAAGTTTGGGTGTATTCAATGTAGACTTTTAAAGACTCTATAAAAGTCATGGGGTATTCAATACATACTTTTATAGACTTTAAAATAGACTTTAAAAAAGTCTTTAAAAGTCATGTGATATTCAATCAAGACTTTTTAATAGTGTATGAAAGTTAGGAGGTATTCAAAATCTTAATGACTTTTATATATCAATGACTTTTAATGACTTTTAGTTATAAAAAATCTCACAATTTGTCTTTTATTCCTATCAAAGACTTTGAATGACTTTTTTTTTTAAATAAAAAGAATTTCACTTTAGAAAAAAAAAACATAAATCTCTTTGACAAACATTAACCATCAAACATATGTTATATTTTCAAGTAAAAGAACACACATTCTTAACAAATTTTACAAATAAAATAAAACAAATAACTTCTAAAATGAATAGACATTATAAAAAAAAATACAAACATTAACGATCTATAACAAAAAAAAATAACTAAAAAAATAATATAAAACAACTCTCCATAGGCTATGCAATTAAGGACGAGAGATTTTATTTTTTACCTCTGTTTTCAAAGCAACTAAACAACACCAAAACAAATCAAACGAACTTCATTTATGTCTTCATTTATGTTAATTAAAAATAATAAAAGACAAAAACCACTACTTAATCATACTAATATGCCATAATCAAAGTCGCGTATGAACGTGACTCTATGTGATTATGATCAATATCAAATCACTCACTTTTAGGGGTGAATCGTGTTAAACAACTATGTGCAGTTTTTATGTTTTATCTTCAGCAGATTTTTTATACTCATTGTCATACTTTCATAGAGACTTATAAACGTTAATATTATTGTCCATTCGCTACATTTATTCTAAAAGAAAATTTATAATATTTTGACTAATTATAAAAAAAAATTGACTAATTATTAAAAAAAATTAGGTGCATAATATCTTTATAATACAAAATATAATAAAATTACAAATAAAAATTTTAAAATCACATATACAGGCAAGAATGTTTTTGTCAAGTTTAATTAACAATGATTTTTTTATTCTTTTTTAAATTTTTTATTGATATGAGAATTCTATATAATTTTGCTAAAACAAAGTATATATCATATTTAAAAATCAATAAATGTTTATAAATATCTATGAAAGTCTTTTAAAATGAAAGTCTCTGAAAGTTGTTTGAAATGAAAGTCTATGAAAGTCTATGAAAGTTTTTCATAATTCTGTAAAGTCTATAAAAGTCCATAAAATTTGCAAAAGTCATCCACTTAAAAAAGTCATTAAAAGTCTTTTGAAATCCTAATTGAATACACCCTCCTTAGTTACCGTGGTTTCGATGAAGCACATCATTCACACTGTATGTACATGATTACTAAAAATGACTTATATATATATATATATATATATATATATATATTGATTATTGAGTTTTAATAAATTCTCTTTCATCATAAACTAAATCAAAGGATTCCATTGTTTCATCTTCCATCTAAGATTGTGTGTCGCTTTACCTACATTTAGAGGATGGTATTTTTTGCTCTTCAGTTTTTTTTTCTTTTTACTTTCGTTGATTTTTTGTTTTGGATAATTGCTGAGAAAACGAGGAAGAAAAAATAATAATAGTATTTTGGATCCTCTGCAATTATGCTCATTTTTGTATATTTTGTTGGACTATGCAGTTGAACTTTCTATTGTTTTTGGTAATTGGTTGGTAAACTGTTTGATTTTGAATGAACCGATTTTTATTTATTTTTTTGTTATATTTATTGACTGGACAACAAATAAAGTAGGTTTATGTACAAATTTCTCTGCTACCAAATCAAATGTAAGAATTGATGCGTCGGTTTTTAGTGTTTATTTAGGATTAATTAATCTCCATGGTAAGGTCTAACTTTCAGTGAACAATATATTTGATTTGGGTATTCGATTCTTATGTTATGTTATTTTATATAAATGAATATAAATCATGTAATACAAATGACATTTTATTCTTTTCACAATAATGCAAGAGCTTTATTTTTTATTATGTATTAGTATAGAAGTCACATTAGAATGTTATTTTTGTTGTTTTTTGTACTATGTTTATAATTTTATTTTTATAATTATAGAAGTCACATTAGAATGTTGTTTTTGTTGTTTTTTGTACTATGTTTATAATTTTATTTTTTATAATTATATTTATAACAATGCTATTGTATATCATATCGCTATTAATTATCTCATAATAATAATATATTTCATATAATATTCCATATTTAATGTTGTTAATTAATTACAAAATATGAAGAATCCCTATTAATTATAATATATGATATAATAATATGGACTATCCTAATAAATTTATCTTTTTTATTTTATTTTTTTAAAATAAATTATATCATATTTATATTGTATTATATAATATGATAATATGAATATGTAATATGATGTCTCTGTTTAATGATATTAATGAGTAATCTATTATGTTTGGCCCATATTATCCATGTTCAAAAGACATTAATATTATTTATTTCAAAAGATATTGATTAATTAATTAATTAATCATATTTGGTTAGTTTTAATATATAAATCTCATCACTTCTTTGGCTCCTAAAGATATCAAGTTATATTCAAGATACAGTAAACACTCCATATCGAGAGCACGAGGATTGAAGTTAACATATGAAGTGAACATGTGATAACCATTTTAGGATATATATTTCATCTTTAAAAATAGTGGTAGGCTTTTGCAAGAAGGGGCTCATAAATTATATTAGTAGTCAATTTTTTTAATGTATTTTTCTTTCTAACTATGTTAATTTTAATTTTAATTTTAAGATTATGTTTATTATATTATGTTAGTAGTTTAATAGAAGAAGAGTTGTTTTATGTGGTTTTTTTTTTGTTTCTTCTCCTTCCACAAAATCAAGTCATTTACACTATAAATTGTAAATGAAATCATTAACAATTGTTACAACCGGGTTGAAAAGGTTGATACAAGAGAAAATTGAAAAAATTGAAAAAAATACAAGTATTGAAAGCAAAAATAGGATAATACAAAGAAATTTTAAAACATAAATCAGATATAATAAATAAAAATATCTACTTTTGATGTGGTTGCACGTTGCATGCATTAATTGTTGTTAACTTTTTTAAATCCATTTATATTATTTATATTTCCAAGTTTAATGTATTTTGACTTAGTTAATATCAGTAATTGATTAATATAAGAAGAATTAATGGATTAATATGAGAAAACCGAAATTATGCATTCAATGTAATTTTTTTAAAATGAATTTCCATTTTCCAAGTTCAATGGATTTGATTTACTTAATTTAGTAATTGATCAATATAAGAAGAATACAAATAATTAATGGATTAATACGAGAAAACCGAAATTATCCATTTAATGTAGGAATGTACCAAGTTCAATGGTTTTTGACTTCATTAATATCATAGATTTTGACTTATTTAACATCAGTAGTTGATTAATATAAGAAGAATAAGTATAATTAATGGATTTAATATAAGAAAACCGAAATTATGCATTCAATGTTATTAATTTTTTAAAATTATTTTCCATTTACATAAATTATATTTCCAAGTTCATTGGATTTGACTTAGTTAATATAGTAATTGATCAATATAAGAAGAATAAAATAGTATTAAACACAATATTTTAAATAATCTTATTAAACATAGTCCCTGCATAGCACGGGCTGGCACACTAGTAATCTATAAAAGCTGTCTCTCACAGCGCCACGTGTTGCCGTGAGGGAGTTTTGAATTTAAATGTATATATTTCTTTTAAAAAAATATATAAATATATTCATTTCTCTTTCTATATATATATATATATATATATATATATATTAATAAGACAAATGAATAGACAATTTATCACAATTAATTTTTTCAATTATTTTTTATTAAAAAAATATAAATGTATTCATTTCTATATATATATATATATATATCTATATAATCTATAAAAGCTGTCATTCACAGAGCCACGTGTTGCCGTGAGGGAACTTTAGATTTAAATGTATATATATTTTTTTAAAATATAAATTTATTCATTTCTCTCTATATATATTAATAAGACAAAATGAATAGACAAGTTATCACAATTAATTTTTTCATTTCTTTTTTTATTAAAAAAATATAAATGTATTCATTTCTATATATATATATATATATATATATATATATATATATATATATCTATATAATCTATAAAAGTTGTCCCTCACAGCGCCACGTGTCGCTGTGAGAGAGCTTTGAATTTAAATGTATCTATTTCTTTTAAAAAAATATATATAAATATATTCATTTCTCTCTATATATATATTAATAAGACAAAATGAATAGACAATTTATCACAATTAATTTTTTTATTTCTTTTTTTATTAAAAAAATATAAATGTATTCATTTCTCTTTCTCTATATGAATAAACGTTTTTATAAAAAAAAATATTATAGAAACGGTATTTCTGAGTAAATTGGGGTGTATTTAGAGATTATAAAAATACCATTTCTAAGGTTTTTTATTCTTTCTATTTTTAACCTTTCAACTTTCTTTTCTTTTTTGTTTTTTAGAAGACAATATAATCTACAGAGCCACGTGTCGTCGTGAGAGAACTGTGGATTTAAATGTATCTATTTCTTTTAATATATATATATATATATTCATTTCTCTCTCTCTATATATTAATAAGACAAAATGAATAGATAATTTATCACAATTAATTTTTTCATTTCTTTTTTTTAAATGTAATGTGTATATATATATATATATATATATATATATATAAATATATGTTAATAGGGTAAGATGAATAGACAATTTGATTACAATTATGAAACAATATAAAAATTATTTAAACTCTTCCTATATCATCTTTTTAAACCATTCACAGCAAAATATGATTACAATTAATAGAAAAAATAATTCAATTATTTAAAATTTTAAAAATATATTCTCTTAATAGTTACTATCATGATCAATAATAAAACATAAAAAAACCCAATCATATTCTCCTTTAAATCAGACTTTAATTTTATTCAATTAAACCACATAATTATAATAACCAAAAGCCCTCTCATCTACCTCAATTTTCTCTATAAAAACCTTTTAAAATCTCACAATTTTCTTATCTTATTCCAATGACTCTTCCTCACAGGAAAAACTCAAAAACACCTGAAAGGTAGGGTATTGGATGACATTCGGAGGTGAGAGTAATTTCTGTAGATTTTTTTAATATTCGGTTGAATAATTTTAACTTTTTTTTTGTTATGATGATTGTCAAATGCCTTTTGTAAAAAACCTTACATCTTTCGTAGGTATCTTTTTCGTATCTTTTTGTTTTTTTAGGAAACATTTTAGTAGTTAAAAATGTAATTTTTGATTGATTATTGTTGTGACATATTTTGGTATCTTTATCATGTTTGTTTTGGTTAACAAAATTTGAAACAAGGAATTTTAACTTCGGCGGACTTGGATTTTCAATTAGTTGTTGTTCCTATGCAACCCTCCGGTAAGGCTAGCATCCCGCTTATCACCACCAATGCAGAAAATCAATGGACCGGTTGAGATTTGTGAGGTGCTCTGTACTTCTGGATGATGGATTCGATAAATATACTACTATTACCGATAAATATTAGGGTTATAGTCGTTGGTTTTAAGTCTAACAATGTATTGCCTCTTTCAAAAAAAAAATTGTATCTACTCGGTTTCCGGGTATCCAATACCCGGATTTTTTTAAGAAGGAAATGTACACATAATTTTTTTATATTTTTTGTTCTTTCTATTTTTAACCTTTTTCTTTTCTTTTCTTTTTGGTTTTTTAGAATGTATTAAATATGCATTGAATACCTTATGATTATTTCCAAAAATAAAAGTTTTTGAATTTTAATTATTCTTATAACTCAAATGATAATCAATACATATTTTCCAAAACAAATTAAAATATCAATTGTAAATACCAAATTAAGGGTAATCCGTTTTATATGGAATTAGTGGTAAATATCAACAGTAATATATTAGTGATAATATAACAAAAATTTAAAATAATAAATTTTAATCAAATATTAATGATAAGATATCAAAACATTAATTATTGCATTCAATTCAATTTATTCATTACCTAAATATATGAAAGTATTCCATTTTATATGGAATTAGTGGTAAATATTTTTAAAAATATCAATAGTAATATATTAGTGATAATATAACAAAAAATTTAAATGATAATTTTTAATCAAATATTAATGATAAGATATTAAAAAACATTAATTATTGCATTCAATTCAATTGATTATTTTCCTAAATATATGAAATTCACTCATAATATTTTTTATAAATGGTAATAAATAATTTGTTTTGTCCGATAATGAAAAAAATAACTTCATTACTATTTACATCTCCATAACATGCCATGTGAAATATGTATATATATATATATATATATATATGTATATATATATATATATATGAGTTTATTAAAAAAATGGAATGTCCTTATAAAATAAATGTGAAAAAATAAATTAATTTATCACTAGGCTTGACAATAACCTCTATGGAGTTTTAAAATAAAATTGAATACTTCTACAAGTATTTCTAGAATAAATATTTTTATATAAAAAATTAATAATTATAAAGCCTCTAAATACACCCCAATTTACTCGAAAATAGCTTTTTTTTATATATAAATGGTAATAACTAAATATTTTTCAAAACTAAATAATATATATATAATAATCTTAACTTATTTATTTCTATATATATCAACAACGCAGGTGAATCGACACTTTGATTGCAATTATGAATATTAATTGTTTAAAAATCAATTATAGAATTGGTTAACAAAATTTATGCATTATCGCATTAATTATGAGATTTTCTCTTGATTACCTATTGATTGTTTTTTAAGACCCTTGATTGCCTTTTTATTTGTATATTATATTGATATAGAATTGGAGAGTTGTTTAATTTATTATATAAGTGAATTAAAAATTATTTATTACATTAATTGAAATTTGACTGCTCTCTATCTCTTTAGTAAAAAAAAAATATTAAAATTATTATAATTCTTTAAGACAAAAACAGTAAATTTGTATAGTTTTTGAATTAATTATTTTCTTAAGTATGAAAGTTATGAAAAAAAATAAAGAATTAATTTACATTATCAATACGGAACCTTTGATATACAATAATTGATATTTTAAAATTGTAAAGCTTCTTGGAAGTACTTTTTTTTTTCAGGAAAAAAAGTAGAATTGTTAGGCATTTGAATTTCGAAGTCATATTAATAAATTGATTAGTACAACATGACTTTGTTTTAGAATGCTTTAGTTTCTTTAGGGACCAAAGATATAAGGATTTAATAACCTCAATTCCCTTCCTATAAAACCTCAGATATCATATTGGATTTCATATTACTACTTAACATGTTAAACACAACACAAAATCTGTGTGTGTGTGAGATATCAAAGATGCATTGTGTTTTATTTATGCTGTGTATTTTAAATTTATAGATATTTTAAAACACTCTCGTTTTATTATCAAAGATACATTGTCCTTGGTTTCATTAAATTCTCGGATTTGTTCTAAAATTTAACATTAGTCTGGCAATCTTTTCAAATTTAAAGTTTCCATTAATCTATATAATATCTATAAATTTAAATTAAGTATCCTTCATTTTGCGAACTTTCATTTTCGGGTCCTTTATTGAAATTTCATAAATTGATTTTGATAGGAATTAAACAAAAGGACCCACAACTGGACACCAATTAAGGAAAGAATCAAAATTTAATTGAATGTTTTTATTTTTCTTTATTGATTGTA
The DNA here is from genome assembly GCA_033220585.1 of Dipteronia sinensis. Classification (NCBI taxonomy): domain Eukaryota; kingdom Viridiplantae; phylum Streptophyta; class Magnoliopsida; order Sapindales; family Sapindaceae; genus Dipteronia; species Dipteronia sinensis. The sequence continues at coordinate 4,228,549 of CM065642.1, forward strand.
GACAAATTAAATAAAAATATTGAATTGTTCCCTGTATTTTAATGAGGAAAGCTTAAAAGATTTTATGTACTTTGCCTTTCTTTCTCCCTCAATCAGTGTGATATATATAGGGTCTGTGGAATATCTTGCTGTTTTTCTAATTTAATTCTCAATAAAAGTTATTTTCTCTTATCTGTAGACACATTGCTTTGGGTTTTAGGCATTTGAAATTCAAAGGATTTCGTTTTTATTGGAGGTCATTAAGTGAAGAAATTGATTTCTTTTTTTTGAAGAAAAAAATAGTGTTGCTAGAATCCACAGTTTTAGTACTATATCCATTAATTCATGCATGCTAAGTAGCTAATCAAACTTTGGATCTTCAAATATAATGTGATTAGCATGACCAGACCTGTTTCTTAATATTTATATAAATTGTGAGGATTTTGTTTTGTTTTAATTTTTTTTATAGGAAATAAATGGATTTTAATGGTGTATTTTATTCTTAGTGTTAATTGTTAACAATTTTGTTTGAAGAATTTAAAAGGACTAGTAATTGATTTTGTTAAACGGTTGATTGTGTTAAAATTTTAATTTTGAAGCATTTTTAAATTATTAGAGATTTGTGTTTTTCCCTAAGATGGAGAGTCTCAACCTTCAATTAATATATATATATATATATATATGATATAAATTTCCTAAAATTTTTCTTGATCAGTTATTAATTGTATCTTTTTTATAAATTTGATTAAATATTATTATTTTAATTTTGGGTTATGAAAAAAATCATTAATATATTACCATTGATGTTTTTAAAATTTATAATTAATTTCATAAAAAAACGGATCGTAGTGTATTTAATGCATATTTTAATACATTCTAAACAATAAAAAGTGATGATTTGATATACCTTCTCATACCTTTATTTATAAATAGGAGTGATGATTATTGTTTTTTAATCAATAATGGTGGAAATTTTAATTTTATTGAAAATATAACAGATTAAAATTCTGAATCATGTCTAATTTTTATGATATTTATATTTTACAATGCTGCATATCGTGCTCGTGCAAGCAACATACCATAATATACTAAAGCTGAATCTCAATGCGCCACGTGTCGGCGTGAGGAAGCTTTTGTATTAAATTCTATATATTCATTTCTATTTTTAATATTCATTAACTAATTATATAAAATCAAGATCCAATCCCATAATTAATGGGATAATGAAATTAACTTTCTAGATCCAACTAATGTGATTAATGTTTTAGGTTCATTTGATTTTCCTGATTTAATGTTTCTAAATACAGCTAATGTGATTAGTGTTTTAGTTTTAGTTGATTTTCTAAATTTAATTAGAATTTATTTACATTCCACTCAAAAGACATTATATAAGGAAAATGTAAAGTATAGAAGTTTTATAAGTCAAGTTGGAATCCAAAACAATACCACATCCTTAACATAAATAATTACTACTAAAGAGAAATCTTTATTACATTATAGTTGCCAAATTATGGACTTTTGTATACCCAAAGTCCTTAATTGACAAAAATATTTTTGGGATATAAAGCACTTTGGGTATACAAAATTATATCACGTGATGTATTTTAGTTACACACTAGTTATCCAATAACGAAAATTCTTCTGTGAATTTCATAATGTTAATGTTCTGCAAAATTGATTCAAAAATGAAAAAGAAAAAAAAAGAACAGTTTTCAAAGAAATTATTCAACCAACTTCAGATTTATACTATAGTGATTTCCATAATATAGGCCTACACTTATATTGCACATTGAGAAGTCAAATTGATTAATTAATTTAAGAGTAATGCTAGACGTCCCAATTTCTTTCCCAATTTCTGTCCCAAATGATGTGGCACGTATGGTGTCGGCATCTTATAAATCATGATATTATACGGTAATTGATGTGATGTTGACACCTCACGTGACACATCATTTGGGACCGAATTTGGGAAAGAAATTTGGGATGCCTAGCATTACTCTTAATTTAATATGGTTGATTACATTCAAAGAAAAATAAAACAAACAAATTAAACCAATGATAATAAAATTTATTTTTCAGTTTCAAATTTTATCCTTTGAAGGTTTCAAATTGATTAATTAATTTAATATGGTTGATTACATTCAGAGTAACTTCCTGTTGACTGGAAATTCACTATAGGAGAGGAATTCCAGTTAACACCCTCAGACTGCTACCTGAGAGGTTGCAGCGGGTAGGTACCTTCGGTACAGAGGGTTTTTAATGGAGCATGGGGGAGAGATAACAGAGAAAGAGAAAAGAAACAATGGAGATATGGTATCAATTAGGTCGGCCCTGTTTTATTGAATATGAATATAACAATGGTACACTTCACTCAATCTCTCTTTCACACAATCGGAGGTGGCGAATTCCGTTCAAGTCGATAAGTGGATACTCCCTATTTGACGATGGAAATCTCGTTCATGTCGATACGTGGCTAATTCCTCTGGTGATGATGAAAAACTACTATAGCAATTATCAGTCTTTTTTCTTCTCCCCCTTTTCCCATCCCTTTCTCATTGTCTGGCGTTCTCTTTTATTTCCCCCCAATCCTCCCAATCAAATCCCCTTGATTTGGGCCAAACGATATGCAATTATCGGAATTGATTGGCATGGATGGAGGCTATCAATTAACGTAGGAATTGCTCCTTGTAGTTACGTCATCTGTATTCGAATTTAGTTGACCCGTTTGGTCTCATTAATGGAGCTTTAAATAGCGAAGGGGTCAACCCTTTTCTTCCACGTTGCTTGGAGTAAAATTCTAACTATGTAATCTGGTGGCACGGTACCCCGATGTACCGGCCTGCTCTTATTGGCGTGACGCTTGTTATGGTGGGCCGGTAACTTCATGGTACCATTATTCTTGCTTAGTGGGTAGGATACCTATCTCGGTTGGATCCTGGAGTGACATCATGGTACTTGGGCACTGGGTAGATGTCACGGTACCAAGGTACCAGGTGGGAGGTACTGTGGTGTCGGCCCTACTTGATACCTGGAACGTGTGATGTGGTACTGATTTCTTTCTGGTTCATGGTATCGAATATCCCCGGTATCTGGGTATCGGTTCCGATCTAGGTTCTACCAGGCTCTAGGCAGATGAAAAATTCTTCTTTGGTCTTTCGTCAAAAAAGGCTATTAACACTTCCTAATATTAAATCTTGAATAGGTAATAGTTGGACCACCTACACAAGATTTTGCAAGATTGGTAATTAAAAAAGAATTAAAGAGAGAGAGAGAGAGAGAGAGAGATTAGACAAATATATACACTAAAATTAATACTTGTTAATTATGTATTGATTAAAATAATTAACAAGTAACCACCCAACAATTAATAATTATTGGTAATTAAACCAAAAGAAGAGGAAGAATCAAAAAACCTCCACCCTATAGAGAATAATTAAATATATTTTGTATGGTTTAATCCAAGGATAACAAAGACACCCAAACACGCACAATTTGTCATATGACGGACACATAGAAAATATTTTTTCAAAAGGTGTCGACATGTTGAGCATTGGTGTAGGCATCCTATTTATTAAGTAGACAGCTGTGGTGAATGTGTATGACCAGAAAGTGAGTGGCATGATGCATGAGTGAGGAGAGATAGACCACTGTCTCGATAATGTGACGATGACGTCTTTTAGAGACGCCATTATGTTCAGGTGTGTGTGGTGGTGTGGTAAAGTGTGATATACCATGACTGGCAAGAGTTTGCTTTAAAGCAATAAATTCACCACCATTATCAATGTAAAAAGAAACAATGGGGTGGCGAAAGAATTTTTCCACTAACAATTTAAATCGTTTGAACACATCATGAACATCAGATTTATTTTTCAAGGGATAAAGCCATATATAGTTTGTAAAATGATCAACGAAAATCACATAATATTTATAGCCATCTTTGGAAATTATTGGAGAGCCAGACATCTGAATAAATTACCTCAAGCGGTTTTGAACTACAGACAGTTGAAATCGAAAAAGGTAATTTATGAGATTTATTACATTTTTAGGCATTACAAGCGACACTAGCGACACTAGACTTATCAGACGACAAAATAGACAATGTTTGGAAAGACACTAACTGACTAATTATTTTGGACGAGGGATGACCTAGACGATGATGCCAATCAGAGAGAGTAGCTTTGACACATGAGAGGGCAATTATAGTTGGAGATTCTCGCTAAGCATGGGACGGCCACTCGTAGACACCATTCCTAGTCCGTCCTTGCAGGAGTCGCGCTCCCGTACGAAGATCCTTCACAGTAAGCAACAGAGGTGAGAATTCAACTGAAACTTGGTTAGTAGCACAAAATTGCGATACATAAATTAGGTTTTGTTTCATGTTAGGAACACATAAGACATTAGATAATAAAAAAGATGAAGGTTTAGAGGGTAGGCGAATAGAGCTAGTGTGTGTGATATTCAAACCAGAACCATCACCAATCATAATATCATCAGAGCCACTGTAGGGAGATTGTAGTGACATGTTATTGAGGTCCATGGTGACATGATGTGAAGCGCCTGAGTCAAGTAACCATTTAGGAGAAGAATTAGCGCACGAAGCGGCATAGTTTGCACGGGGCTGCCATTGCCTTGTAGATTGGGTCAGTGGAGCTCGATTTTGCACATGACTTAATATGAAATTGGAGCATTGTTTTGCTGTGTGACCCTGTTCACCACATAGTTGACAAAATCCACGATAGTTTCGCGGTTTATTTGAGTTATTTTGAGAATACTTGGGGTTTTGGCTTTGAGAGTCCGTCGCTTTGGAAGGTGACCGATTGGAGGTTGCAGCCGGCTGGTTGCTTCGGTTTTGGTGGCTGCCAGAGTTGCCATGGTGACTGTTGAATGGTGGCCGAGCCGCGTAATTAGCGGTGATAGGCAGCCTTTGATTCTTCCCAACCTCTTGCTTCAATACCGTTTCAAAGTTGATGAGTTTTTCATGGAGTTCTTCAAAAGATATGGCTGTATCACGTGCACGGACAGCGGATGAGATGTCTTTGAATTCATCACCTAGGCCATTCAGAATTTTGACAGTCAGATCTTTGGAATTTTCCGGAGCGTAGAGCATGGCTAGCTCATCGGCAACGCTTTTAATGTGTTGCATGTATTCAGTTACAGTTTGGGTTCCTTTGGTAACATTGGTAAGGACTCCTTTGAGATGCATGATATGCTTCTGGAGGGTTTTGCATGGGTATTTGCAAGTGCAGTCCACGCATCGCAGACAGTTTTAGCGGAAGCAATAAAGGGGATAATGGATGGAGATATAAATCCAAGGATTGCATTCAGGAGTAGTTGGTTTTGTCTGGTCCATATGTAGTGAGCAGGATTAGGTTCTTCGATATCATTTGTTGTGATAGTTGCCGGTGGACATGGTTTTTGGCCATCAACGAAGCCCATAAGATCAAACCCAACACGGAGGGTATGAAATTGAAGTTTTCACGAACGATAGTTTGTTGATGTGAGTTTCAATGGAGCTTGAGCAACCACGTTTATAGAAACGATGGTGTTTGAAGAGGGACTGATTTCATGAGAGGAGGAAGAAGAAGAAATCACAGTTACTGAGTGTGAGGAAGAAGATGAAGTGGTATTAGTCATAGTGGATCAAGAACTCGTTTGAGTGAATGATGCTCTGATACCATATAGAGAATAATTCTGCTTTTAACTTTATTGATAAAACTGATTTACATATATATACACACAAGTCATGTATGATAGAGTTAAAAAAAACTAATCTAGTTGGAAACTAATCTTATACAAGAGCTAAAAAGATAACAACAGCTGAAGAAATAGTTACAAGAAGCATTTGTGAGATATCAGAATATATACAAAGTCTTCACACATGCAGTATGAGAGTGTGAGCTGGATACAAACTTTTAAGTTGTTAAGTTTGTTGGATTATCCTTAATACACCCTCTTACATTAATTAATAATTATAAAAAAATCTTCTTCCATATTATAAACCAAGGAAGAATTAAAAAAAAAAACCCCAAACATATTAACCACCAACACACTACTTGCCATCCTATACAAAACTAATTTCCGGCAAGCGACAACCACACTAGGCAGCGGATGAGGCGGAGATGTAGGGGACCTCATCGGCCTCCGAAAGAGCCACCGGGAAGGGCTGCAAGCCAGCTGCATCACCATCTTCACCAGCCTCATTTCCTGCAGCTTCTTCACTTGCATCAACTGCAGAGTAGTTCTTGTAATCAAGTGACTCATCATTGTATATGTCACTCCATTTTTGAATCAGCATCTTGATGTCTTCTCTCTACATGTTCTGTTCTTCTCCTGTGTACCTCCATGGCCTCGAGCCCTGTAAAAGGAACTCGATTAGGAAAATTCTCAGGTGCAAACGTTTGAATTTTAACATTTATTTGTTCAATATTGGATACTTACAGCAGCACAGTAGTAAATGATAAAATTAGCCTTAAAAAGAATAAAACACCACTGCCTAAGAACGGTAGTAAATGATAGAAATTGCTCATTTAATCTGATAATGTCAAGGTAAAGCCTGAAAATATCCCAGTGAGCCCGATAATATCCAAGTTAAACCTGGAAATATCCAGGTTAAACCTGGAAATATCCAGATTAGCCTAAATATGTACCGATTCGGTCTAGAAATATCCACTGAACCTGACAATGTTCAGATTCAGTCTGAAAATATCTATATGACTGATAGGGACAAAATAGTAGTTACCTGCTCAGCAAAGGGAGTGGTAGGTGCGATTTTGAGGGTATTCAAGAGGCTATGATAGGTTTGAATGCAGGGTTGATAGACAAACATGCCAGCATTGAACTAGAGAGCAGGCTTGGGCCCAAAATCAGCAGGCCAATTGACCTTATCAGGGCACTGTTGACAGTAACCGATCTTGAACTGTGGAGTGTGACTCCATGTTTTCTCACAGAAGCAGTCCATCACGGCGTACAAGTAGCAGTCAGGCATGTCAATGAGATGGTCAATGTTCTCAAACACCTGGATGTCTCCGTCCAAGTATATCATCTTACTATACTCCACAAACTGCAATTTTCATCACACAAAAACAAAAACCCAAATCAGAAACCAAAAAATCTTACAAAGCAAAAGTGATACAAACACTAATTTTTAGTAGAATCCATAGAATTGTTTGTGAAAAAACTAAGGATCCGTTCTGTAAGCGTTTTTTGTTCACTGTTTTTCGAAAATAAAAATAAAAACAGTGTTTTTGGTTTCAGTTTCGAAATCTGAAAACGCGTCTGGTAGCACATACTGAAAACTGTATTCTAAAATTAAAAACGGAAAAAAACGGGTCTGGAAGGTTAATCGAAAAATATAAAAATTTATTAATTTTCCAATTATTTTTTCTATTGTAATTTTTTTTAATTTGAATAAAAAGTGACTCAATAATTCATCTAATTATCAACTATGCCACCCAAAAAAAGTTCTTTATACACCCACTTTAAAATTTTACAAATAAATTATTAGCAACTTTATTCCCATCATTTTTCATCTAAATCCATTTCATTACTTTTGATGCATAATTAAATCCCAAATAAACAAACAAATGTATTACTGTAAAGTTGATCCAATTTTCATCACTCAATTGTGCTTGATTCCGGGTCCCATTTCAATTTTGTTTTTGACAAAAGCAACTCAGATAGACTTTCAATTTTTTTTTTGACAAAAGCAACACATAAACAAAGTAGAAGAAAGAAAACTCATCAAGCGTTGAGATCGGAGGCGGTACCGATCTAGCAGCAGATCAGAGAAGAAGAAAAAGAAGAACGTCGCTGATCTAGTAGCAGATCGGAGAAGAATAAAAAGAAGAAGAAAAGAAGAAGAAGAAGAAGAAGAAGACTGACGAAAAAGAAGAGAGAAACAAAGGAAGAAGAAGAGCAGATCGGCGGCGGAGAGCGGTGAGCGGCGAGCGGCGGAAGGAGCAGATCGGCGGCGAGCGGGAGTTGTCAATGAAGGAAAAAAGAAGATGGGGATGGGAAAAGAAGACTACTGATGAAGATTGGCGAAGGAAGGAAGAAGGAGAACAAAGAAAGATGATGATGATGGTCGGCCGGCGGTAGCACGTAGATCGGCGGCAGTTGTGCTGGACGAAGGAATAAAGAAGATGGAGATGAGGAAGATAGAAGATGATGTCTGGTGGATGACAAAAAAGAAAAAAAAATTGTTAGTTTTTTTGAAAAACAAAAACAAAAACGAAAAACAAGTTTTTTTTTTTTAAATATTTCACTGGTAAGACTTGTTTTGTTTTTCATTTTTTTTTTGAAAATAAAATGAAAAACGGTTAACGAACGCTAATTCAAAATTGTTTTTGAAAACAAAAATAAAAACAGACTGAAAAACAGCAGCAGGACGGGACCTAAGGTGCGGTTTGGATCCGTTTAAAAAAAAACAGCTTTTAGGTCTGTAAAATCGTTTGTTTTGAAAGGTCCTTTTCATAAATGAAAAACCGTAAAAACAATAATTTCTCAGAACAAATCACAACTTATATTCCAACCAACAGTTATTTAACACATTTATATTTTTTTTTAGGGTAAAGCTAAATCAATTTACAATTTTGACTTTAATATCTTAATCATTTATATGCTCTTAATGATTAAAAGAATATGAGTGGTTGAGATGTTGAAGTCAAAATTTAAGAGCGTTCATATAATCTAACAATGTCTCAAGTTTGAATCGGCACCGTAAATGGTGTTTATAAAACAAAGATAATAAAGAATAAAGATAAACATGTCATATTTTCCTATTTCACTTTTTTTTTCTTTTTAATTATTACATATTTAAGATATGAGAAAATAATGTATAAGTCAAACCTATATAATCACCACTAATCCTAATGACTTATTTATACATAGACGGATAGACCTACTCAAACGAAATCATCACCACCTCTCGAATCTCGATGTGGCTTAGGTGGTTAATGGCGTTTCATCGATGGTAAATAAAAAAAAAAAAAAAAAAACGGTAATATTTGTATCTCTCTAGAATGCATCCTATATTAATATTATTTTCAAAATTTTAATATTACCCTTCGGTAAAGCTATTAAATGATTATTATTAATACAATATTTATTATGTTGAACATTTTAACAAATATACATACAGTAATTATCTTTTTATTATAATATTAATTATCTATTAATTGAAAAAAAAAATTAAATAAGGATTATTTCCGGTTCATTTTTTTTAAATCTCCATAAAAAAAACATAAAATGTTTATTTAAAAACTAAAACATAAAGAGAGAGTTATTGAATTTGAGTATCAGACCAGATTTTTGTTTAATGCTGATCTAGGGTTTGGTTCAAAACCAAAGGGGTAAAAAGAACAAACTCTATTTTTTTAATAACAAAAAAAAATTACTTAAATTTTTTTTATATGGGTGTTCCTACAAAACAAGATACACATACAGTTTTAGGATGTAAATATCGACACTCAATTACTCAAATAAAAACAAAACAAAACAAAATCATTTTACTCAATTTTTTTTCACTCCTCCTTTTATTCAATTACATATAGTTAATATTAAATCTAACAAGAATGAAATATTCACTTTTAGCAAGTGATTTTTTTGAACTGTCCTCTTCACTTTTGTGATGGAGAGACCGATCCCCTTACCCCCATACCTTAGACTTGTGCCCATTGCATCGCTGGAGACCCCTCTCATGTATTCCCAGTAGACCCTGGATCCAATTAGTGTCAATTTTTTATTTTTTAAGAAAACAAGAGTATATTCATTTGCCAACTTGTTCACATTCTGGATTATATCAACATAGTGAAAAAAATCATACATTTTAGCAGCATATTATCCATCAAATATGATATTTTTAGATCCAATATGGAGATATACAACTGCATAAGCTATATCCATGGCAACACACTAAATTAAAGGCTCAAAATAAAGGTCATGACTTATGGCAACGAAAATAAATACGATCAAACAAAGTTCCATAACTCTACCGATTCAAAAACTAAAACAGGAATTCGAGTTTCTAAACAGCATCCAATCAACTTTAGAACATTTGCAACACATTTGTGCTATTTGCACTATTATTCTATTAAGTCCCAAAAGGGTATTTCTCCTATGCATGTTGCTGATACCGAACTTCCCCTTTCAATTGTCATGGCAGCAGTTTTGGACAGCATTTCCTGCAAATGATCCATAATTAGTCGCGTATCGAGAGAAAACTCATAGCAGAAATATCCACCAGAAACAGACAAACTGAACAAATGAAGGGGGCATGGATATTGTGTTATTGAGAGCATTGATTTTAAGGATTGTGTAAGTGAAGGTGTCTCAAGCAAAGTTTGAAGAAAGCAGTCTACTCAATGATGATAAAATGAAATTTTATAGGGTTGATAATTATCAATGAGATGGGAAAAATTATATGGGAGAGCAAGTCATCCAATTCCATCGATATAGCAAAGAATACATCAACATGAAAGCTTCAAATAGTGAATAGATCATGCAATGTATTAGCATCTGAATTCCTAAGTTCAGATTTTTATCGTATTAGCTTCTTTGCATTAGCAGATGACAGTAATATGAATACTATTAAACAGAGAATTCAACCAACAAGCAGCACCAACAGAGTAACTCTTCAGGATAATTTTTCAGACCTGACTTATGACACTGTTCTCAGCTTCCTTCTTTTCAAACAATTTGTTTGCAGGTTGCTCCACCAATTGGTTCTTGACAATCTGCCAAAAGAATCAAAATTAGAAGAAAATAAATGGACCACAATCTTCCAAGATCACTTGGATTCAGACAAAAAAAGGAAAATTCAAAAGTACACAACGGTCATATATCGTGTTTGATTTCCCAAACAAATATCATCAAAGGTACATAGATTAATGCACAAGATTACTTTCTGAACGTAGTCAGGTGCCGAATCATGCAAAAGCCACTCTGAAGCCAATCGAGAGTACAATGCAGAGGTATTTGCAGGTATGGCCTGCGCAAAATCCTCATAATATTTTGTCTGTCCATACTTATCTAATTCCACAAAAGTATAAACAACATTCTTCAGCAGGTCGCAATCAATCTGCAATCCTTCACGTTTCTGATTGATCTGTATATGAATTTGAATTAAACCAAACCCACTGAGAAGGAAACAAAATTCACAGACAAAGTAGCAAATCAACAAACCAATGATAATGCAGCAGCTTGGAATTTACAATAAAACTTCTTAAAAACCTGAAATGGAGAATAACATCGTCAATTTTTCAGAACTATTTAATATAAAGCAGCGACTAGAATCACACAGGTACTAGAATTGAAAAATCTGCAATAAGAAAAGTACAGATACCACTTACCAAATCTTGAAAGCAACGAAAAGTGAGCACATTAAGAGACACGAGACCTTTTTCCCCACGAGGGATAAAATACCGATCGAGGTAATGAAAGAATCGATATAACCAACTTGCCATTGACTTGTAATTAGACCACATGAGCACAAGTTGTCTCAACAAATATTCATCATCATCCTGGCACATCAGTGATGGTACCACCTGATAGCGAAAGAGTAAAAGACACATTTGGCATCATTCTGTTAGCATAAATCTTTGAAATGTTTTCTAGCAATCTGACACATGAATTCAACACTGAAGTTGTAATAGAAAAGCTGTTAATTCATCTACTATGTATGCACTGTTAGAATAATTGCCACGAGATATATGAACAAAGATGAAATATAGCATAGCATAGACTAATCTATCAATAAATTCTTAAACATGCTCTTAGCTCACCATTGTCTCGATGCTCTCTTCCAGGCTCCTCTTAAACTGATTATAAAGCTGCTTTGACTTCTCATTACAGTTATGATAAGAAGACATGAAATATACACATCTACCACGTAGTTAAAGACCACAAACGAAATGTTACATAAAAGTATAAAACAATATCGAACATAATAAATAAAAAACTTCTGGACACAAAGGATACTCATAATACTTCTGGTATTCTTCAAAAGTGAACTTCGTTTCCGTGCAGCCTTGCATTATCTTCTTGGCCTTGCCAATCCCCTCTTCCATTATCAGCAACCCTTCCTCTAGCTGTATGTCCTTAAACATCATGCTAACTCTTCTTCAAATTATCTATCTGGGCAAGAACAATTCAATATCAACACAATGACCCTAATCAAATACTTCAATTCATAACTTAAACAACACACAAACCGCATAACAAGTGGCAATTTAACAGCATACCCAGATCAGCAAACCAGTTAAATCAAACTTCAAACAAATAAATTCTATCAAAATTATCTATTTGGGCAAGAACAATTCAGTATCAATCACACTGACTCGTAGCTTAAACAACACACAAACCGCATAATAAGTGGCAATTTAACAGAATACCCAGATAAGCAAACCAGTTAAATCAAACTTCAAACAAATAAATTCTATCAAAATTACCTATCTGGGCAAGAACAATTCAGTATCAATATCAAATACTTCAATTTCAAGTCATAGCAGTGTTGCAGAAGGCGAATTTTCAAAGAATGAGATGAAGATGATTCAAACCCTAACGTAAATAATGTAAAACTCACCAATTACAAAGGGTTGAAGAGTGAAGACTCGAAGGACGAGAACCGGAGAAGGCTGGTCTTCTGGTTTGGTCGAATTGCGATTTGGAGGAAGATTTTTTTTTCTTGGGAAACAAGCTAATGAATAATGATCTGTGAATTCTAGTGTTTACTGCTTTTATCGGTAATTAATTTCAACGGACCCCATTTATAAATCAGTAATTAAGTTGACGAAAGAAAAAGAATTAACTTAGGAATCAAATTCCCTTTCCTAATTGAAAAAGGAAATTTATTTATATTTACCGAAATATCCTCATATTGTAAAAAAAAAAAATTGTATTAAATCTACATATAGATAAAGTTTAGGATTTTTGTAAGCACTAAAACAAGTTTTCTTGAATTTTTATGTATTTCACTCATTTTTCCGATGCAATCATATTTAACAAAATCGAGAAAGATAGTTCTCAATTTTTTTTTTCGATTTTGTTAAATATGAAGCATAGGAAAAAGAGTGAAAAATACAAAAAAAATGGAAAAAAAAATTAGTTGTAGTACTCGGAAAATTTTATATATACAGTATAAAGCACATATCAATTGTAAGCTTAACCATGAATGTGGCTATGATGCAACCATTAAAAACTTGTTGTAATTTATGTAAAAGAAAAATTACTGCTATTGATCATCAGGTGTGAGATTCCACAAGTTGTGCTGCTGAATCTTGGATTGCTTATTGCTGCATTGATTTTCTCAATCCATACAAGCAAGCAATTGGAAATCAAATCAAATCCTATGCTGATTGAGAAACCATATCTTTGTTAACACTTTGACAAGTTTCACATATTGAGATCATATCCTGACTAAGCTGATCAAGTGCAATTAATGCTGTTGACAGAACACAAGCCTGCACATTTGTAAGCCAAATGCAAAGAAGCATCAAATATTTCTGTTAAGTCAGCATAGTGTTTGAGTCCTGAGGAGGGATAGATTGCAGAAGAAGAAACTAACAGAATGGCAGCAAAAGATATCAGAGAAAAAGAAGCTATTTCACTTGCATAAATTCCAGGGAAATCTATGGAGGAAAAAAAACCTGAAGAAAATTGAATTTTGATGAGTGTTTGGAGATTGGCTTGCCTGGAACCTGTATACATATACATATATATATATATATATATATATATATATATATATATTGGAATTGGCAAAAGATGTTAGCTGGTATATTAATTGGTACAACTTTTTAGGACCACTTGCCTGTCAAGCCTTTGTAGTCATATAAACGAGAAAATCTTCGGGGCACTAGATGCATTCGGTCACTAACGATAAGACAATTAGTTGTCAATGCATTATTTGATAACTAACTGTCTTTATTTGACAACTAATTATCTTATCTTTAGTGGCCGTACTTACCATATGTTTTATCTTTAGTGGTCAGGTGTACCATTCAGTGTACCCGGTACACCCAAGATTTTCTTCATATGAACATGTCAAGAAAATGGCATGTTTATTTTTGTATCAGTAACTGTGGCAGCATTTATGACTTAGCACAAAATTTTATGAACTTGTTGTGTGAACACTTTTAATACTAGTAATTGATTGCTAGCAGGAAAAAAAATGAAGAAGTAAATCGCGTCACAATATTAAAAGATCAAAGAAAGTTCAGATCAGCGGAGGATTCTGATTCATTTTTCGAGACAATTTGAGAAGATACATTTTTCGGTCTCTGAATTAAATTAAAAAAAGGGCTGAAAATGTATACTTAATACCAGCAACGTGTGAGTTGGTATAGACTGCAGTTTGAGCAATCAGGAGCATATCTTCAGTTATACCAGCAGTTGGTGAGCTTGAAGAAGATATTTCATTCTCACAATTGTATGCCAATGTTGTCAATTGTCCCAGATCAGTAATGCTGTCATATTTTCCATGTTGTGACAACTTGTAATCTGCCTGGAGAATGTCTTTCATGTTCTGATAAAGCGTTACACAATTTTCAAAAGCATTTTTCAATGTCGGATCACTAGTATTGTCCCGGAATCGAGAGAAAACAACGAAATTCCTGTCAACCTGTTTCATTGTTAGTTCAAGTGATATCAATGATAGTAGAGGGGGATCTTCTCACAGGTTTCTTGGTTCTGTGTTTGGCCACAAATGGTGGACAGAACATCCTGGGAGACACCAAAAGAGGCAGAGAAGTACATAGACGTCACCAAGAGAAAAATATATATAGCTGATCTTACAAGAGCATATGAGGCCATATTTTTGTTCTGTTTTCTTTTCTTGTGGTGGAAGTAATGTGTGATAGTATATATTATATACATGAGAGACACTGATAGGCTGTGAATGTATCTGGGCTGTTAATTATAGACTCTATCTAATTCATGTGAAAGGATACTGTTCCAGAATTTAATAGTCAAAATCATTGCCAAGCCATCCATAATTTCCTGTTTAATATTCCAAAGTTTACAAGGACGTGAATTTCTTAATAATCAAGTAAAGTTCAATCAATGTGCATGTAAAGTTCAGGGGGGTTAAGTTATTTATGATGATCAAATCTCCGCTTGAAATGCTAACAACCGTCATAAACGTCTAATGATTCTCTTAATGTGTGGATTTAGGTTAATTCTTTGTAGACTCCCAAATTCACAGAGTTTTATGTATAGAGAATTAGCCTTAATGTGTGCACGCCTTTAAATAATCCAACAAACGAAAATTCTTCGGTGGGTTTAATAATGTTATTGTTCTGCAAAATTGATTCAAAATGAGATTATAACAGTTTTCAAAGAAATTATTCAACCAACTGCAGGGAATCATTCACCGGGGAAGTTTCGCAAAAATTCAGGGTGCAGATGTGAGAGGCAAACCACTAGGTCAACCTGTCTAGAAAATATTATAGCTAAAGAGCTCATTTTATATAAAATATAAAAGAGAAGAATGATAATTGTTGGAAGATTAGTATAAGCCATTGATAATATTAATTGAAGTGAGATTCAACCATAAACCACTAGAAAGCCCAACAGGCCTAACTTAACCCAAAAGACATCTTGAAAGTTAAGGTTTGCCAAACACTTTATCAAGGGCACAATGCTTGTTCGTCTTAACGATGTGGGACAACACCACACATCCAACACGCCCACCTAAGCCGAACACAGCGGCAGTGGCCCAAGGACGAAACAGGCTTTGATACCAACTAGAAAGCCCAAAAGGCCTAACTTAACCCAAAAGACATCTTGAAAGTTAAGGTTTGCCAAACACTTTATAAAGGGCACAATGCTTGTTCGTCTTAACGATGTGGGACAACACCACACATCCAACAAAACCAACAAATAAAATATTCAGAAAAAGTACATGTTGAAACTAGTAAAGGTCGGTTAAACAATTTTTAAATTGGGCTTTAATCATTTTTTTTTAATTTATTACCCATTGGGCCTTAGATCCCTTTTTTTAATTAATTGAGCCTTAATATCCATTCTTAATGGGCAGCAACCCTTGTTTTTTAGAATTTGGGCCAAGGGTATTTTGCATTGAGCGAAGATATTTGCATCTTAAAAATATGTATGTGTATCCTAAATCATTATGATTATAAAATTCTAACATTACCCTTAAATAAAATTACTACAATAATTAATATAAATATGAATCGTACATTATGTTAATAAATATTTTGGATATTTCAATAAATATTAAAATTAGTTACACAAATAAAAAATTATAACGGCTTTTGATTGAATTATTATTTATTAATCAAAACAATAAATATTAAATAACAGTTACAAAAACAAATTAAGAAGAGAACACCATTAAATTGAATTAAAAATAAAGAAAGAAAAGATAGTTTTTTTTTTTGGTATTGTTGAGGTTTTTTTAAGAGTTATTGATATAAATGACTCCTGAAGTATATGTAAATTCACATGTTATCTATAATTTTTTTTTTAACATTAAACCCCTCAACTCTCGTTTATTGGTAAAACCCGACTATAGATGCCTCCTCAAACAAGCCTTCAGGAGTTCAGGTGGTAATGAACCCAACTATTAGTCAATAAATGAAAGTTCAGGAGGTTTAATGTCTAAAATATAGTTTATGGAACAATATGCAAATTCGCATATAGGGAGGATATATGTGCCAATTACTCATTTTATAAAACAATTGGGCCTGAGACCCACTCTTTAAAATTTGGGCAGGTTGCGTAGACCAGTCCTAATATCAAGCCGACCCGACCCGACCCAGATCCCGCCAACGCCATCTGTTCTACTCATGGACACTAACGGTCGAGAGACCCAGAAAGAAACCACCATCGTCGGAGGAGGAGGAGGAGGACTTGGAGCCGCTGCGTCACCTGGTCTTTCTGGTAAGGTATGGGTAAAGCTTTGACTCTTCCCATCAAGAAAGTCTTTCAATTTTTTTATGCCTGAATTGAAACTTAAACGAATAGATTTAAATTTGGAAAAATTTTAAAATTCAATGTGCTCATGTTAGCTATTAATCTTCTTTTGAAGATGTCCAAAGCAAAGTTGGGTTTTGAATTTCTGATCATTTGAAGTGAAAGAAAAGAACTTGAACATAAATTTTGAATTTTTATGGCATTCTGGTTATGCAAAGTGAAAAACTCTAAAAAATTTCAATTTTTTTTTTTCATGATTGAGCTGACTGATCAGAAATTGAAGTGAAAGATGAGAACGGATGATTCTGTCATGTAAAAGACAAGAAAATGAACTTAATTTTTGAATTTTTATGGCATTCTTGCTGGTTCAAAACAAAAAACTCAAATATTCATTGATACAGTAGTTACTTAATTACACCAACGCAAGAAGTTTCAAATGTGTCTTTTTTAAAACTAGTTAGTGTTATTTCTAATTTTCTTGCTGGTTGCTTATATGTTTATTTTGTTTTCATTTATTAGTTTGTTGTTGATTGGGTTGTCCATGGCAGGTTTTGGCATTGCCTTTGTCTCATAGACCTCTATTTCCGGGTTTCTACATGCCACTTTACGTGAAGGTATAGAAATTTCTGACTTGTTTAGTTCGACACATTACTCTCTTCAGGTTTCATTTTCGCTGCTGGTGGCATATATTGTTGGACATGATTCTTCTGGTTAATTTGTAGCCTGACATTGTTGCCACATGTCATAGAACATAGTTTTAGGATTTCTATAGCTAATTGCAACTCCATGAACATGCAGTATATTCCTGATGATGTAGGTGCAAAATCAATAGTGTAAGGATTTTTACCTCTTGCTTTGGTGTTTTATCCATATGAATATCTCTTAACCAATAAAAATCTCTACGTTTGGTGTGGCGTTGTGACGTTCCAGCATCCGGGCAGTTATTTGTGGTAAATTAGATTTTAAAATTTGTATCATGTGATAAATTGAGGAAAGCTTTTGTTTCGAAACTTCCAACAATGTGTTTGATTTTCTTCCTAGGTTTCTAATTGATACTGTTTTCAAACTTCTTGGTGATAATGGGATTGGAATCTACGGTCTCTCTTACCAAACTGCTACTTTTCATGCAGGATCCCAAATTGTTGGCAGCTTTACAGGAAAACCGAAAACGTCAAGCCCCTTATTGTGGGGCCTTCCTTCTTAAAGATGAGCCAGGCAGTGATACTTCAGCTACTGAAACAGAAAAAAGTGTCTGTGATATTAAAGGAAAAGAATTTTATAATCGTCTTCATGAAGTTGGTACACTTGACCAGGTATCGACCTTTTTTCTAGTTGCTAGCTTAATGTCCTCCATTATATGTGTATATTTGAAGTGCAATGATATAAGGACTCTGTGTTTCTATGGTTAATGCTGTTTTCATATATTGCGTAATATTACAAATTACAAGTATCCAAGGAGACCAGGTCCATCCTTATTGGCCATAGGCGTCTTCGGATAACAGAGAGGGTGAATAGGAAAGATCGAGAACTACTTGAATTTGGTTCTGCATTGTTTTTGCTTATCTAAAATTCTCCTATAATTCTTCTTCTTTCTAAATGGTTATAGAAGAGCTATCATCCCGTTTGTTTATTAATGCTGATTTATGCATACATGTAACTATACACCAGAATGTGTAATCACTATGTGTTAGCGCACAAACGTCACTACGCGGAAGCGTTGCCGGATAGAACACAAACAAACAATAGCAAAAGAATTAAGATGAAGAAAAAAATAAATCCAAACACACAACACAAGAGTTTTTACGTGGAAACCCAAATCGGGAAAAAACCACGGCCGTCAGGACGACAAGAAATCAATCTACTATGAAGAAAATTGTTACAACTTCACTCTCAGGATTTTTCTCTCTCTAACCCCAAACTTAATTACACCCAATGCTCTCTTTGAGATCTCTCTAAATAATTGCTAATTTGCTCCACACACAATAGCCTAGCTATTATGGTATATTTATATGAATTACAGGGAGTTTAAATCAACAAGGAAATCCTTTTCCTATACATACAAGATTTCCTTGTTTCACATAAATAATATTTCCTATTTATGACAAGTTATCTTGTAAAGGAGAAATCCTTATTCTATAAGCATAAGACTTTCCTATTCCAATAAACATAAGAACTTTCAGAAGAAAACCTTTCCTTTTATCGCCAACATTCCTGATCTGGGCAAAATCCGTCATTACCGCGGTCTGGGTCGCGGTTGGCCACCCGCGACCTGGACCGCGGAAAGCTACTGATGTCCACCGCTCAGAATACCGCGGTTGGTGTCTTTGCCTCCGCCGCGGTCTGCACCGCGCTCTACTCACTGGAATGTACCGCTGTCTGCACCGCTCCCTATGCATGTGTTCGCAGCGCGGTCCATGTAGCGGTTCTCTTCAGAATTCGTTTCTTCAATTCTTCTTCGGTCTTCAAGCCTCCCTCAATCTCGATCTCATACTTCCAAACGTGTCCCACGTCTCCAGGAAGTCTTCGCATTGGTGAATCTCGTTTGGTAACCATTGGAAATTCAAGCCATATCCAACACTATGAGCATCAGTAACATTGTAAAATTTTCGGCGGTTAATTTATAAAACTGATTGATCGAGGCATAGTTCGTGGTGCTTCTATTATCTCGAACAGTTTTTGTGAAAGACCTCGGATAATTCATATTAACAATATGCTGAAGAACAAGATAAAAATCGACAAAGTAACAAATGTTTGATTTAAGCATTTCAACTGCCATATAATTATGAATATATCATCCATTGAAGGTTTTCAATGTAAGGATGTTTCGACACTTATTTTTTGCAGAGCACGTAAATCATACTTAAGCATATGAATCTATGCCCCAAAACTTGGTTGGTTGCTCGGTCTGATATTTCCTGTCTGCACTTTTGATCACATCCATGTCTTCTTTGGTCAGCTCAAAGCCAAAAACCAGAAAATTTTCCTCATTTAGAGCTACAAAGAATGTTTTGGGCATGGTAATGACAACTTCAGTTGATAAGGAAGAACCAACTCACTCTGAGAACGGGATCATCCAAACACGAAACTGTACCAAACCATTCAGTGTTCGTGCGTGACAGAACCTCCTAATGGAATGTGGGCAGTAACACAGATCCCATGCTTATGACAGAATTTGACAAGAGAATTGCGTTGAAAGTTGAAGAAAATAGAATTTTATGAACTTGTGTGAACACTTTTGATACTAGTAAATAGTAATTGATTGATCAAACAGGAAAATAAAAAGAACAAGAAGTAAATCGAGTCACAATATCAAAAGATAAACAAAAGTTCATATCAGCAGAAGACAGATTCAGTTTTTGAATCGGTCTTAGACGATACAAATTTTTTAGTCTCTGAATTCAATTCAAAAAATGGATGAAAGTGTATACTAAGAACCGGCAACGTATGAGTTGGTATAGACAGCAGTTTGAGCAATCAGGAGCATATCTTCAGTGATACCAGCAGTTGGTGAGATTGAAGAAGATATTCCATTCTCACAATTGTATGCCAATGTTGTCAATTGTCCCAGATCAGTAATTCTGCCATATTTTTCCTGTTGTGACAACTTATAATCTGCCCGGAGAATGTCTTTCATGTTCTGATAAAGTGTTACACAATTTGCGAAAGCAATTTTCAATGCCGGATCAGTAGTATTGTCCCGGAACTGAGAGAGAGCATCGAAATTCCTGTGAACCCGTTTCATCGTTAATTCAAGTGATATCAGTGAGAGTAGAGGGGGATCTGCTGAGCTAGTCCGTGGATCGCTTTGTAATATCTCTTCACAGGTTTCTTGGTTCTGTGTTTGGCCACAAATGGTGGCCAGAACATATTGGGACACACCAGAAGAGGCAGAGAAGTACATAGAAGCCACCAAGAGAAAAATAGCTGATCTTACAAGAGCATATGAGGCCATAGTTTTCTTCTTTCAATTTGTTCTGTTTTATTTTCTTGTCCTGGAAGTAATGTGTGATGGTATATATTTATACACATGAGAGACACTGACAGGCTGTGGCTGAATCTGATTGGAGTTTCATGCATGTGCATGATATCTAGAATTTGGAAAGACATCATGTATCTGGGTTGTCATAATTTATCTGAAAACATTATGTTGGATATAATTATTTCAGAATTTAATAGTCAAAATCATTGACAAGCCATCAATAATTTCCTGTTTGATATTCCAAAGTTTACAGAGATTTTAATTTCTTAATAATCAAGTAAATTTGAATCAATGTATTTAAAGTCATTTATGAGGCAATATGTATGTAAAGTTCAAGGTCCTTCAGATATTTACAATGAATCTCCGCTTGAAATTCTAGAAACCATTTGGATTCTCTTAACCGTTAAAATTCTTTAATATTATCCAATAAACGAAAATTCTTCTGTGGATTTCATAATGCTATGGTAATGTTAATGTCCTGCAAAATTGATTCAAAAAAAGAAAAAGAAAAAAAAAGAACAGTTTTCCAAGAAATTATTCAACTAACTTCAGATTTATATTATAGTGATTTCTATAATATATGCCTACACTTATATTGCACATTGAGAAGTCAAATTGATTAATTGATTTAATATGGTTGATTACATTCAAAGTAAAATAAAACAAACAAATTAAACCAATAATAATAAAAATTTATTTTTCAGTTTCAAATTTTATCCTTTGAAGGTTTCAAATCGATTAATTAATTTTATATGATTGATTACATTCGAAGTAACTTCCTGATATTAAATCTTGAATAGGTTATAGTTGGACCACCTACACAAGTTTTTGCAAGATTTGGTAATTAAAAAATAATTAAAGAGAGAGAGAGATTAGACAAATATACAATAAAATTAATACTTGTTAATTATATAATGATTAAAATAATTAACAAGTAACCACCCAACAATTAATAATTACTAAATAATATTTAATTAATTGGTAATTAAACCAACAGAAGAGGAAGAATCAAAAATCCTCCACCCTCCTCATTACATTAAATAATAATTAAAAAAAAAATCTTCTTCCATATTATAAACCAAGGAAGAATTTTTTTTTTTAAAAAAAAACCAAATATATTAACCACCACCACACTACTTGCCATCCTATACAAAATTAATTTCCGGCAAGCGACAACCACACTAGGCGGCGGATGGGGCGGAGATGTAGGGGACCTCACCGACCTCCGAAAGAGCCACCAGGAAGGGCTGTAAACCAGCTGCATCACCATCTTCACCAGCCTCATTTCCTGCAGCTTCTTCACTTGCATCAACTGCAGAGTAGTTCTTGAAATCAAGTGACTCATCATTGTATATGTCACTCCATTTTTGAATCAGCATCTTGATGTCTTCTCTCTGCATGTTCTGTTCTTCTCCTGTGTACCTCCATGGCTTCGAGCCCTGTAAAAAGAATTCGATTAGGAAAATTCTCAGGTGCAAACGATCGGATTTTAACATTTATTTGTTTAATATTGGATACTTACAGCAGCACAGTAGTGAACAACTTTGGCTTTTTCAAGCTCAATGTTCTCCGGGTGACGCCATAGCATGGCAAGAACCAGATTGTAAATTGGAGGAATTGGCCTGTAAATGGCTCTGAAGAACATGTTCAAGAAATCCTGCAAAGAAATTCACAAACACAACACAACAACCCCATTAATACCGTGATCCTTTTTTTATTAAAAAGACAAAATTATCCTTAAAAAGAATAAAACACCACCGCCTAAGATCGGTAGTAAATGACGGAAAGTGTTCATTTAATCTAATAATGTTCCAGTCCGATAATATCCGGGTTAAACTTAGAAATACCTCAGTTAACCTGAATATGTACCGATTCAGTCTAGAAATATCCCGAACCCGATAATGTTCAGATTCAATATGAAAATATCCCAGTGAACCTAACAATGTCCAGGTTAAGTCTAGAAATATCCCATTTAGCCGGACAATATCCAAGTTGGCCCGGAAAAATCTCAGATTTGAGTGACACGACTGATAGGGACAAAATAGTAATTACCTGCTCAGCAAAGGGAGTAGTAGGTGTGATTTTGAGGGTATTCAAGAGGCTATGATAGGTTTGAATGCAGGGTTGATAGACAAACATGCCAGCATTGAAGTAGAGAGCAGGCTTGGGCCCAAAATCAGCGGGCCAATTGACCTTATCAGGGCACTGTTGACAGTAACCAATCTTGAACTGTGGGGTGTGACTCCATGTTTTCTCACAGAAGCAGTCCATCACGGCGTAAAAGTAGCCGTCAGGCATGTCAAAGAGATGGTCAATGTTCTCAAACACCTGGATGTCTCCGTCCAAGTATATCATCTTACTATACTCCACAAACTGCAATTTTCATCACACAAAAACAAAAACCCAAATCAGAAACCAAAAAAACTTTGATAAGAAAATTGATACAAACACTGTTTGTGAAAAAAACTAAGGTTCGGTTTGGATCCGTTTTTAAAAAACGGTTTGTAGGTCTGTGAAATTGTTTGTTTTCGAAAGGCCTTTTCAAAAATGAAAAACAGTAAAATAATAATTTCTCAGAACAAATCACAACTTTTTTCTCCCACCAACAGTTATTTAACACATTTATATATTTTTTTTATGGAAAATATATTTTGATTTTTTTCATATAACAAAAATTAACAAATCTATTACAATTTTATTTTAAAACATCATTTTTAAAATTTAATTTTAATTTTAAAATTAGTTTTCAAAAACACTGTTTTAAAAATCGTCATAATTTTCCAAAACGTGTATCCACCGACAAAAATTTAATCTGCTTTAAAAAAAGACAAGAGGCTCTCGTGTTCGTGTCACATAATAAGACAAAACTAAATCAAACGACACGTGTCAGTCATGCAAAGCAAAGCAAAACAATCAACGTTAACGTTTACGTAACGTACCTCCCAGATACGAAGCTTAGAGTAGTTGATGACGTAATACGCCATAGCGAATTGTGTTGAGTTCTCAGGAGGGTAGACAGGTTCGATCTCTCTGACGACACATCCCTGGTCGATAAGAATCTTACGGTGCTCTTCCGGGACATCGGGGAGGATCGCCACCACGAGAGGGTACTTGCTCTTGACCTTCCGGAGACCCTTGGCAAGCCCCACCACTCCCTTCACATAGTCACCGTTTCCGGCAAGGAAGGTGACATATGCACAGCGAGGAAGGCTCACCGCCTTCGACAGAGAGTTGGCCTTGGTGACGGTGGTGATATCATGAGGAGCCATTTGGGGATGAAAAAGAGTGTAATTTGGTTGATGAGAAAATAAGGTTTTAAAGTGATCAAGTGTGTTTAGATTGCAAGAAAATTATGTGTTTTGAAAGTGATTTTGAGTTGATGAAGAGTGAGTTGGGGTGTGGGGGTGTTTATATAGGAAATTGCGGTGACTTAACTGTAGAAATTAATAGAATATTATGATAATTAATTAATTTAATGAATTTTCTAGGTTTATGAAGAGCTGAGGTGTGACAAATCTAGTAAGTCAAATTATCAAAGAAAATGACAGGTTGTGGTTTGTCATGACTCATAACTCATAAATCCAATAATGGAAATATTCTATTATTTTTTATATTCCGGAAGAATCGATACCATAAATATAATGAAATATTTCCGATATTTTAAAGATAATAGCTCTGCTTTCCATAATTTCATCGAAATTTCTAAAAATTCAAATCCCGTTATTTTCAATCAAATCAATATTTAATGTCATCACTTAAATACATTATCCACTTTTTGTGTCAAAACGCCGTCGTTTTTCATCTATTTGATTTATGAGCTTGACTGGCAGTTACTACTTGATCGAAAAGACTTTAATGCGTTATCTAATGAAAAGAAATCTGGACTCTACGCGTGGCTGATGATTTGATCCGACTGTTGAGAGGGAGTTATGGATTTGGACGGTGCACGAAAAAGTGGAAAAGGAAGAATATACTGGAATTTGCTAGGTCAAATTTTCACACTTTACGAAAACACCCTTGTGATTTCTATATTTCATAAGGCTTTCCAATGTGGTTTCTCCTGTTATTATTGCACAAAAGGGAGGGTAATTTTGTCTACGTAAGAGAGATTCTGGATTAGATGATAGAGAAATCAGGGAAAAAGATTGCATATAGAAATATGTACACATACTCATAGAAAGAGCCTATGAATATTCAACAAAATCATGGTGTGATCAAGATCTATGAATTTCATGTGATTAAGAAAGTAAATGTCGATATTATTTCCTGTATATCCATCATATTTTTCGTATTTAGGATATATATAGGAAATATATTCCTGAATATCTTCAATATTTTGAATGTATTGATAGTATTCCAAATTTTTTATCCATATTTCCATAATTTGGATCTGGATATTTTTATGAAAATATGGATTCCATAGTAAATATATGTATTTTTTATTATTATTATGATTTGAGATACTGTGAAATTATAGAAGGACAATCAAAGCAATCCCTACTAGACATGGAAGGAAAATCTAATTAATTAACAATGATATTAATGTGATAAAAAATTATTTTTTATAAAAAAAATGTTGTTAAAAAATGAATACCAGCACTTTTGTATTCTAGAGTTTGAAAGTGACCGGTGTTCTTAAGGTTAAAATAAGAAATGTTTTGGTAAGAAAAAAACAAATTAAAAGAAATGGGAAAAAAATTGGACATGATATTAAAAACGTGTTTTAAATACTGGAAACCAAATTTTGAATTGATTGTTTATAAAATCTATATGAAGTAAGTCTTTTGACATTGTTGTTATGTCAACAATTATTGTTATATAATAAATCAGAAATGCTCTAATCAGTCTCTATTCTAAGAGGGGTGTATTGGATTGAGATTTTAATAGACAATTTTGGAGTGCAAGGATTTTATGGATTTACAAGACTATTATGATTATTAGGATTGTTAGGACTATACTTTTAGGATTATTAGGATTATATGAACTAGACTTTTAGGATTCTGAAAGAGTTTTTGGACTTTATTTATAGACTATTAGGATTATCTAGATTTTATTTCAATACTTTTTAGACTTTTAAAAATATGGACTTTCAAGAGTCGATTCTAATATTCAATTTTCTCTCCAAGTTCCGGTGCTCTATAATCTTGTTGATGGCAATCACTGAATAACAAAAATTGAATGAAAAACATGTATAAACTATGAAGAGATGTAATAAAATTTTAAAATACCACCAACCAACACATAACCTTCAGCCAATTCATATGGTGCAGAAATGTCACCATATGAAATAAATATAATAACCAACAACCCATCCTCCGCTACCTCACTAGAAATGACATAAAACAGGGAAAAACAATAGTTTGAACATTGAAGTATTTCTGTTTGGCTTGTTGGACTTTATTAATTCATATGTTATCAAACTCCAATATTCACAGCTATTTAATCTTTTTTTTTCTCTAGTGGTGTGTACAGTCTATGTCCCCCTTTCATGTTAGTGATAGATGATTCAAGTCCGGTGAGATGAGTTGATATACAGACTATGCATGTATTGGTTAAATTTGGAGGGTCGGGGCATGATAAGAATTTTTTTTAATATAAATGTAAATAACCCAAAAAAAAATTGATATATAAGATTTAACTATACATATTTAAAAAAAAAATAACTCCAAACGGTCAACTAGTGCTGGCTCTCGACAAGTTTCGGCATACTCTTCCGTTATCGGATTTAAAAAAAAACATGTATCTAAAGTTTATAGAAGCATGGTTTTATACGAGTCACATATTTTTTTAACTCGCTCAGGCAATAAATCAATAGAAATGGTGGTCATTTTCTTTTGTCTTTGAACTCAATCTACACAAATAACGATATTATCAGTAATGGACCAGCTCTTTTTATCAGGTGTGTGTGTGTGTGTGTATATATAAATATATATATATATATATATATATATATATTAAAAAAAATCAACTTCCTCTTTATCTTTATTTTTGCCAAATCCATCTTTTATAGACGTATATAAAGTATTTGATCAATTTTTACTAGTATTCCTAAAGATTTTAGATACCGGTAGTGGTGGTGGGATCATGGAAATCTAGCATAAAACTATTTTTTAACTCACAGAGGCATTTTATCAGTCATTTGGTACTCGACTATCAAGTGTAGTTTTATACTGTCTTTTGCATGTTTGGCCGCTGCATTTATTATATGCCAAACCAAATATCTAAAATCAAATAAAAAGTCAAGAAAGTATTGAGGGAGAGGGCAAGACAATTTTGAGTTAAAGCTATTTATAAATATCACTAAAAAGTCTAGAAAATCTATTTTGTCATGAAATCCTAAAAATCTTGATCTCAATCCAATACCAGCAGACAATTTGCTGCCTCTTGAAAGTCTAGATCCAATACCACAAGACAATATGAACTTTAAAAAAAAATCTTAAAAGTCTATATCCAATACCACAAGATAATATGGACTTTTTAAAAAAATCTCAAAAGTCTTGATCGAATACTACCAGACTTATCTAACTTGTTAAAAAGTCTCTATCCAATACCACCAGACTCTTACTTCCCCAAATTGTCTAATAAAATCTTGAACCAATACACCCCCCTAATTATTTTGTTTAAAAAATATCAGAGAGACATATAAACGTTAATATTATTGTCGATTAGCTATATTTATTTTAAAAGAAAATTTATAATATTTTGGATAATTATAAAAAATAAATAAATTTTGATTAATTATTAAAAAAAAATTAGATGCATAATAACTTTATGATACAAAATATAATAAAATCAAATATAAAAATTTTTAAATCACATATACAGACAAGAATGTTTTTATAAAGTTTAATTAACAATAATTATTTTTATTTTAAAAAATATTTTTTTTATATGAGAAATCTATATAATTTTACTAAAATAAAGTATATATATCATATTTAAAAATCAATAAATATCTAATCAAAGAAAAGGACAAGGGTGTGGTTTGTCATAACTCATAACTTATAAATTCAATAGTAGAAATATTATTATATTTTTTAGAGTGGTGCTATTGGTACACCCCATATTGATCTATTCATGTCCCACTTTTTAAATTTTAGATTTAATTAAATAAAATTAAATGTTTTTATTAATTTTTTTGGTTTATTTTCAAAACTACCCAATTTACTTATTTTTCAAACTTAATACATACCATATATGATCATTTTATCTCTGATCTCTGTATCTGTATACATCTTTCTTACTTTCATTGATTGATTTATTTTTTTTTCTTCTTATTTCTTTTTTTTTTAGTTTTTTTTCTTTTTATTTCATGATGGAAAATAAAAAATAAAAAATAACAGGGTATTTCAACACAACGACAGCTTGATATCATTTTAAAGAAAAAATAAACTTCAAACTTATTTCCAGAGAATAAATTGTTTCCAGATGCTTACTACCATTGTCAGACAGTTTTTGCTTTATGTCATTGTCAGACAGTTCTTGCTTTATGTCATTCTCAGACTATTCTTCAAGATGTTTGATATCATTCTTAGACAATTCTTCTATATTCTTGATATCGTTCTTAAACTCTTTCATAATATTTTATATGTATGTAAGAAGCAGATTTTAGGGTTTAAGAGTTACATTTTTTTTTAAGAAACAGATTACTGAGTTTTTCTTTTTTGGAAAATTAATGTGAGATTTTAATAGATTTACTTTGTAAAAGATTTCTTTCCTAAATTGTATATCTCTTTAAGTAATTTTGATAAATGAAAAAAAATATATTATATAATTAAAAATATGGGGCATGAATAGATTAGTGGGTGGGGGTGTGCCAATAGTACCACTCATTTTTTATATTCTAGAAAAATCAATATCGAAAATATCCTGGAATATCTTCAATTTTTTATAAACATTGGCAATATTTATATATTTTTGAGATCCAACTCAAAAATATCAATATTTAATGTCTATCAATTTAATACATTATCCATTTTTTGTGTCAAAACGCTGTCGTTTTTCATCTATTTGACTCGCTACTTTATTTTTATTTTTTTACTCGCTACTTTATTAGCTTGACTAGTAGTTACTACTTACTACTTATTCGAAAAGACGTTTAATGCGTTATCTAATGAAAAAGATATCTGATTTGATCGGACGGTTGACAGGGAGTTATGGATTTGGACGGTGCACGAAAAAAGTGGAATACTGGAATTTCCTTGGTCAAATTTTCCTACTTGACGAAAACACCCTTATGATTATTTATATTTTACAAGACTCTTTCAATGTGGTTTCTCCTGTTATTATTGCACAAAAGGGAGGGCCATTTTGTCTACGTGAGAGAGATTCTAGATTACATTATAGAGAAAGCAGGAAAAAGATTGCTTGTAGAAATAAAATGTACACATACGACTTACTCATAGAAAGGGAAAAAGATTGCATGTAGAAATATGTACACATACTTATAGAAAGAGCCCAAGAATATTCATCAAAATCATGATAAGATCAATATAGTAAGGAAGTAAATATCGATAACATTTTCTATATATTCATCATATTTTTCGTATCTGGGATATTTGTAGGAAATATATTCCTGAATATCTCCAATATATTGAATATATTGGTATTGATAGTATATATATTTTATACATATTTTCTAATTTGGATCCGGATATTTTTATGAAATCTGGTATTTACTTCCTTACCTATGAAATATGGAATCCATAGTAAATATACGAATTTTTTTAATTATTATTATGATTTGAGATAAGTGAAATTATGGAAAGACAATCAAAGTAATCCCTACGAGACATGGAAGGAAAATTTAATTAATTAACAATGATATTAATGCGATAAAAAAATTAGATTGTTTAGTCAAATATAATTTATTTTTAAAAAAAAATGTTGTTATCAGAACTAACCTAACTATTTCGTTTAAAAATATTGTTTTAATCTAAAAGAAAGTTGATTTTACAATATATATATATATATATATATATATATATATATATATAACAATAAAAGAAAGTTGATCTCATACTTGATTGGTGTAGATTTAAAAAAATTATATTAAAGAAAGTTGATTCAATATTTTATCGAAATGCATATATATTACAGTTACTAAAAATTATATAGTGATTTTGTTTTATAAAACAAATGATGATACCATTTAAAAAAATGTTTAATTGAAGAATTTACTAAATAAATTTGGTAGTATAATAGGACATACAATCAAGGAGCTTCCAATTCCGTCGATATAGAATAAAAAAAAATATTTGATACAATCTTGATAGTGAATGAAGAAAAGATATACAAACTTGTTATAATAGTTTTTACTATTTCTTTACAAATTTCAAAAACTCTAAATTATACATATATAAAAAAATTGACAAAAAATTAGATCATAAAAATTAGCTTTTTTTTTCCACATCATTCTCTTCCACTTAAGTGGTGAGAGTTTCAAATCCTACAATGCTTAGGGATCGTTTGTTTTTTCCACTTAAAACTTAATGGGTCTGAATCATAATTATTAAGTTGTTTCGTTTATTTTTTTAAGTGGCCAAACAACTTAAAAATACCAAAAAACAACGTAAAATAAAAAGTTAAAAATCCGGACTTTTCACTTAATTACAAATCACTGAATTGCTTTAAATGCAATCCAAAATCTTTTTTTTCGATACTATCTCTCATATATAACATATTTCCAATTTCATCATAATTATATATGGTATAGAAATCTTATTTTTAATATATTGCTTATTTTAAGTAGTTTTAAAAATAAAAAAGAACTCTAATCACTTCTCATATTGGTATTTAATATCAATATTTTTTTATGATATTATGGGGATGTATTTATATATTATTTTTTTAGAGTGTTTTGTGTGAGTTTTCCTGCAGCCCCTTTTATTTTTTGAAAAAAAAACCGTTTCTGTTCTTAGTGAAAATGAAGTTTATTTGTAGTCAGAGAAGATCATAATCATATGTGTTCATATATAATTATTATTTTTGGATTGTTTTTATTCCATATTATATGTATAATTGTTTAACATGGGTATAAATGTAAAATTACTTAGTTTAAGACAATTTTACTTTTAAAAAACAAATGTGTTGACAATGCATTCAGATGTGAGGAAAAAAAAAACAAATATATCATTCAAATTCAGATTTCAGTCCTTATTCAGTTTTCAGAAAAATTCAGGACTGTTCAGTCGTCAAACAAAAAAACAAACGGCATTTTATTTTACAAGCATGTGTAAGGAGTTTTCTTCCCATGTTGTGTGAGTAGTTATTTGATTCCGACAACTCTGACGACCATATTGTAATAGTTCTTGTAATACTTAAAAAAAAACTTTTTTATTTTATTTTTTATTGTCAAATGAAGAGTTTGATTCTTATATATTTGCTCATTAAACATTAAAATAAAGGGTACCTTTCATCCATGGTGAGAGTTGTATTTACACAAAGTAAATGTGTCATAAGTAAATGACTCCCAGGTCAGCGGCTCGAATCCTACCAATGGCGAAAGCTTTCAAAAAAATACTTGAATTAATAAATATGTTGTCTCAAAAAAATGTGTCCTAAGTAAAGTCGAATTACTTCGTTTATCATTTGAATAACAGTAATGCTACACATCTCACATACAATCCTATAATTTCCATCCCAACACACATGATAGTTAAGGTGTCACTTGGTGAGTAGACAAACATTAAATGTTGAGTGAATACATGGATAAGAGAGATAAGTATCAATTAATGTGAGTCCACTCACCAAGTGATACCTCAACTGCCACGTATATTGAGATGAAAATGATAGAATTATAGGTGGGATGTTTAATATCATTCTTTGAATAATTACCAGAAACTCAACCTTAATCATAATATGTTTGAAACAACGACTAAATAACTGCCCTCTAATTTGACTTGCGGTATGAACGTCTATACAATATCGTAAGTGCGGGTCCGGTCGTTTCCTATAAAAAGGAAAAAAAAAGATAAGAAAAGAGGTGGTTTGGAGTACAATAGACCGAGACTCCATGAGTCCATGAAGCTTCCTTTAATTAAAATTATTTATAAAAAAAAACCAATTAAAGTGAAAAGCGTGTTTAAAGTTTTTTTTAAAATTATCCACAAAATCTTAACTAACACCTCTGAGCTCCGCCAACTACCAGGGCCCCACAAAACTAACTACCAGTGGGGCCCACTTTAGTTACTTTACACACGAAATTCACACGGGTTGGCGACACGTATGCAAATAACACGACGTGGGGCTTACCTAGAGGTCCGTTCTTTTCACAAAGCGAAACAGTCGTCACCTAAACCCAAGGAAACTCGCCACGTAATCTCGTTACTTGACCACGTGGCGCGCACACACACGTCCTTGTCATACACTATTAGGTAGGGTCCACAGAAAATCCAATTGCGTGTCAAGTGACCGCCTGAGATGCCGCCACGTCACATCTTCATTTAGTGGGCAGTGTTGTGCCACGCTGGGAAGAAGAAGAGTGTAGCTTCGTAGAACCAAACAAGGAGACCCACTAATATTAATTTAAAAGATTAAATGAAAAATTAATATTTTTTAAGATAAAGTTTTGAAACGGTGGACTAACTAACCGACCAAGTAATTTATGGATAATTTAATTTAATTTAATTTTTTCAAATGGTAATCGTAGGACTTTGTACCATTTGAGAAAAGTTGTGATTTTGACTAATGACACCAATAAATTTTGAGCATATTCTTAATTCTACGGGATTCTTTTTTATATGCTATTTTTTTTAACTTTTGATTTGTTTAAGGTAATTTTATATTTATATGGATAATAAAATAAATTTTCCTAAGATTATGGAGATTTCTAGTGACTAGATGATCTTCCCTTTCTAATCTCCTTAATTTTAGCCACTAATTAATTTACAACTTTTATTATGGTAGTATTAATATTTGATTAATTTTGGGTTAGTGGTAGGGTCAAAGTAGAGAGAACAAATTTTTCTTACCTATAACGGTTGTTGGGATTTTTAGGTACTATGTTTTTCTTCTCTTTCAAACTAATGTTGAATTTATTACACGACATGAGCTTGATCCGATGTTGTATTCCTAATTCGTTATACCTATATAGTCAGATTATAAGCTGGACTAGTGTCTCCCTTTCCAAATCCTGAAGTTATTAGGGTAGTTGAAAACAAAAAACTTGAATTATCTTAAGTATTTGTTTTTTTTTTTTTAAGGTTTCATATAAGGATGGCTACGAATATCCAATACAGGCTTTAAGTCTTGAATATGTAAAAATTTGTAATTCTAACACTTAGAATATAGATATAAGTAACAATTATATAGGTATGGTATCATCTTTCTCCGGAGGTGTTAAATGGGCCGGACACCCTGAGCCCGACACTCAAATTAAGAGCCCAAACAATGTCTAATCCTTATGATTGAGTGGGCATGTATTGACTATTGGGGTCCGTGAGTTCGGAGGGTCAAACTTGACGATCAAATTAGGCTGGTAAAATGAAAAGAAAAAAAAAATTGACAAGTTTACTTACAAAATAAGCTAAAGCTCAAGTGATTACCTATCCCCGCATGGACAAGCTCACTATGAACAGAGCTTGTGGGCATAATCAGGTGGTGCCGTAAGTCAACCTGCTCATATTTGGTCAACTTACAAGAAACGACATTAATATCAAAGCAATAACAATTATCGGAATATATTTTGCCTTTCATAACTACTTGACCACTAGACTTTATGATAGAGCATCCATCTAAGCCAAAAAGGGCGGAGTGACCCTCATCACTAAGATGAGAAATGCTAATGAGATTGACTTGCAAGACATCTACTAACAAAACGTTAGAGAGATAGGGTAATCTAGGAATAAGAATGTTTCCCTCTCATATGACTTTCTTGCGAGAGCCAACTCCAAAGGAGACAAATCCACATTCTCCCATGACAAGAGATTCAAAGAAACTCTTGTTTCCCATCATATACCTCGAGCACTCACTATCGAGGTACCATGAGTTAGAGGCATTGGCTTTTAAAGCAATTTGAGTAACATGGCATGTGTATTCATCTCTATTAGTCCGCCTAGGTGATTTGACCGTTTTTGTCTTTAAAACACTTGTCAAAAATGATGTTTGTATTAAATTTGAAAACAAAATTTTAAGCACTTGCAACAACACAAATTGTGAAATTAGTATAACGGTAAGCAGTGGATCATCCACAAGGATTACGATTTGAAAATTGAAATGATTAACTAATCTTAGTTAAGCTAAACTAATTGCATAAATGTAAATCATATATTGGAATGATAGTGTTTGGTTTGGAAAACCAACAAACAAACATAAGATAACAAATAGAGCAAAATAAAAGGTGTTATGAAAAATAGAATACTCAACTATCTATATAAGAGTAATGGATTAATCAATTACAGAAAGTCTAAGGAATTGATAGAGTTACCAATGGATATTGGCCAATGCAAATTTAGCTTCATTAAGGAACCGTTCTCACAATTAAGGACCGATTGTATTCTTAGGTGTGATTTGGCCATAAGAATAAAACCAAACCACTTCCCACTAAAATTCCTCACCAATGATGTCTAGAGAGAGAGAGAGGATAATGGTGAGATCGGTTAATTACAATCAATGGTCTAGGCAATCAGGGTTGATATATCTACCAACTAACCTATCATATTCACTATGAGCTATAACCAATTAAGCTTGTCAATTCTCAATTGATTTTATCACACATTATCATACCAATATTGCAATTCATACAAAATCAATCACATAAAGAATAAGATTTAATTATAAAGTGAGTAAAACTCAATTGGAGAACATATATAGATTACTAAAACAAATACCCAAAATCCATAGGTTTCTCAAATCAATCCCTTAGAGAGGGGTTTAGTCATACATGATTACAATCAAAGAGAAGAGGTAAAAGATAAGGAAATCACTCATGAGCCTCCTACTTTAAGCTTGACCCCTTCTTGCTCCTTGATGAACCTTGATGCAAAGAATGGAAGTTGATGATGTGTAGTGAAATGGACGTCAAATGGAAAGTGACAAGGGGAGGATATGTAAATAATGGGTAGAGAGAAATGGTTAAAGAGAAGCAATGTAGATGTGTATTGTTGAGTTTTTGGGTGGAAAAGATTAGTTCAAGGTTAGAAATGGATGAAGTTTAGACTAGGAAGAATGAAGGAAAATTGCTCTGTATTTCGTTTGTCAAAAAGCTCTCTTCAAAATAGAAAGGAAATGTATTTATATGGTCCTAGGATGATGTCTTGCAACCGCCAGATTCGCTGATGTGGCATATGTCACGGGAATGTCGCGGTTTGTACCCAGCGACACATGCTTGTGACAAACAGTTATACGGTATTCGATCTTGTTATCGAGGTTGGGAAGCCAATGACACTGTGGTAGCGACATTTGGATCTGGTTTATTTAAATGCTGTCGCGGTTGGTGTGCCAGTGACACTACAATGGCGACATTTGGATCTGGTTTCTTAAAGTGTTGTCGCGGTTTGGGTGCTAGCGACACTACAATGGCCACATTAGGATCTGGTTTCTTCAAGTACTGTGGTAGTTGGGATGCCAACGACACAGAGACCGTGACATCAAGACCTGATTGATTCATAACTTTTCTCTTCTCTGTCGCGGTGTCCTGGCAGCGACACTTTAGCCGCGACATTCCCCTGGACTTGCCTTTGCTGAAACTGGGCACTTCTGTCGCGGTGTCTTGGTAGCGACCCTTTGGCCACAACATATCTGGAAGTTGGGTCACTGTTTGCTTTCAAGCGACATGGCAGTGACATTTTTAGCTCTGTTTCCCTTTTTCCTATTTTTGTACATTTTGCACCAAAAATCCTTCCATTTCTCATAAATGGCCCTATGGCATGAAAACATATGTAACACTTGATTCACATTGTTTAATCACGAGAATTTGCCCGAGATCAAGCAAAAAGAGTCGGGATGAGGGCCAAAAACCATGTACTTTTTGGCTTGATCACTAGGTATAACTCTTTCATTTCTAGTTGCCATTGGTTCAATGTCTCTAGATTTTCTAGGTTCATGCAAGTTGGCTCTACGATTCCTCATTTTCTCTATCATGTTCTCAACCCTATATTTTTTTAACGTATTTAAAACAATGTGTCCTAATGTAACCTATAACACTACAAAAATGACAAGTATGTATAAAACGAGAAGTCTTAACATGGCCTTGTGATCTCATCGGAAGCTTACTATTCTATTGAGGTTGTCTTTGATGTTGTATAGATTGCCTTCCTCTTTGTTGTTGAATCAGTGGTTGTTGTATCCTTGGTTGAGCTTGTTGAGCTTGTTGGTCTTGCCTCCCTGGTTGGTGAAATTTTGGTGCATCCTCATAAGTTGAGGTTGAGCTAGAATCCTTGAAAGCATCTTCAAGCGCGCACTCTTCGAAAACTCACTCAATTCAATTATCTTATTATGGTGTTGAGATGGAGGAGGCCATTTTGGAACTTTTTCCTTCACGAAAGTGATCTTGTTGGAAGAAGGTGTCAAATATTCAATTGAATGGCTAAAACTGATCTTAACAATGATCTATACAAGTAGGTTTTTGTTCATTAGTTCTGGCACTTAATGGGTTCTCAATTGTAGTTTGCACTATTGATCTATGGGTAAATTATAATTGAGAATACTTGATTCATCCCAGGATTATAGGATAACAATCATACTTAAGATAAGAATGAACTTTTAACTTGATTAATATCTTGTTCACAAGTCATTTCGAAACATAGAGTAGACATAGATGGAGAGCATTGATGACCTAGTCTTTCATCATCTGATCACAACATCAAATTCTCTTTAGTTGCTTTTTTAGTTTAAAATAATTTAGTTTTAATTTAATTCAATTCATCAAACAATCTGTCGGTTTCTTTTAATTTAATTTTAATTAGAATTAGTTGATGGACATATTTTATATCATATTTATAACCCTTAATTTAGATTTGTTAGCTACTTGATTTATTTATTTATATTTAATTAGAGTTATTTTTGTGTTTTAGGTGAAATTGCATGGAATTCGGAAAATCAATTTTAGACACGGACAGATTGTGTGTGTTCAATAGAACTTAATGGATTCATGCGTACTTTGTGTGTATGGATGCAATCTCTATGTGCTCGAGAGAGGGTAGAGATTAATTAAGGGGACACGAGCATATAATATACGTGTTGTATTGGTATCTCGTATTCTTAATGCTTTCACTTGGTTGCCATCCAGTATTTGGTTAGACTTATGGATGAATTATTGGTTGTAGTAGGGCCCACGCTGTTGAGCATTACATGCCCAATGAAATTACCACTGTATTTGACCAGAAAGTTAAAAGATCACTAGGCTGGAGTGTGTATCCCACAATCCTTAATGAATCCATGCAATTGTGTGGATGTGATTTCTAAGACATCGAGAGAGATTAAAAATCAATTTAGGGGACACAAGCCTATGATATACTTGCACATTTGAGGGATTATGTGAGTCTAGCAGTTTATTAGGGGGATTGTTACAGTTGAGTCATATCCTTAGCGTACTACACATTTCATGCATCTCTCAAATCCACCATATCTATGTAAATATTATTTATGTAATTTATTTAGTTATATTATTTTTTACTTTTTCGCACACGCAACACACGAGTTCTCTAGGCGTGTTGTAATATTAGCTAGAACCGGTGACAGTCGGCGAATCCCATATCCCTGAGGAACGATCCTTGCTTGCCACTGTGCTAATGCCTGTCACTCGCGCTATTGAGAGGCCGAACTTAATGTTCAATCTTTTGACGACATTACAATGACGTGCCTGTCAAGTGTTCAATTCAAAAAAAAATTGCCACCAAAATAAATGGTGTGTTGTGAAAATCAGAGAATAATTTATTAATGAGTGCAATAAAGTCAATAAATTGCAAAGTTTGCATCTACTTAATAAAGTTTGACAAAGAGAAGATGATAATTTTTGAAGACTTAGACAAGTGGTGAGAGACATTATTCCACTTACAATGGAGACCAAAGAGATTTGTATGAAGTCTTAAAGGTAATTGAAGATTCTCATGGTACGGTCCTAGCAATACAAGAAAATAGAGCTATAGGGACGAAATTTTGTTGGGACGAATTTTGTTCGTCCCAATAGAACATCTATTGGGACGCAATAACATATTCGTCTCTAAAAATTTCAAACCTTTTGGGACGAAAAAATTTATCTTAATAGAACGACCATTGGGACGAACCAAATTATCCGTCCCTAAAAAGGACAAACTCGACGAGACCTTTAGGGACGGAAAATATTTGTCCCAAAAGATTGTTTATTGGGACAAAAATAATTATTCGTCCCTAAAAAGTGCAAAAATAACCAGACAATTAGGGACGAAAATAATTTGTCCCAATATAATGTTTATTGGGACGAAATAAATCATTCGTCCCAATAGAAATAGGATTTCTATTGGGACGAAAATTATTCGTCCCTAAAAAGTTTGATATTTTTTTTTGAAAAAAAGAAAGAAATTATAGACATAGGGACTTATTAAGACAAACATAAAATTTGTTGCTGATAATGATTTATTGGGGATTTAATTTTTCTTTTTTCTTTATCATTATTTTTTTTTAAAGTTTTTCCTAAGAGACATATTAATAATTAAATTTGCTTCACTTTTATATTAATTCAAAAAATTAAGAAAAAAAAAATATATATATATATATATATATTATTTCCATGTACGATTAACGATAGACCCTTTGATCTGACAATATATGTTTTTTTAAAAATAGTTTAATTGCAAATCACTTCTTAGTAGAGGTGGCAGTTCACCTCCCTTCCACATTAGTGGTGAGAGGTTCAAATCCCACTAAGCGCATTTTACAAGCATGTGTGGGGAGTTTTCTTCCCGGGTTGTGGGAAACAGTTATCTCCCATTATAGGAGTACATAGTTCTTGTAATATTTTAAAAAAATAGTTTAATTAAATGCTACAATAAATGTTTTTAAATATCAATTTGTTTATTATATAAAAATAAAATTTAAATTATTGGAATTAATTTATAATAAAAAGTTAATAACATATAAAGTTTATATATAAATAGTATGCTATTATTGACAAATTTGAACCTTTAGCAAAGCGGATAAACTTTGTTTAAGTGTTGATGTTAGTCACGAGTTCAACTATGGCTGAGAACCAAACATTTAATGTGAAGATATGGGTGGGTCAGCGGGCGGGTCGAAGCTGGTATGGCAAGTGGGTGGGCCCATGGATAATGGGTTCTAAAGAATCTTTTCTTTTTTTAAATTCGTCCCTATAGATATTTTGTAGGGACAAAATTTTATTTAAAGGGGCGAAAAATTTCTTCCCTATAGGTGGTCAAAGGGGACGAAATACAATTTCGTCTCTACAGGTTATTAAAAGGGACGAAATATTTCGTCCCTATATATTATCAAATGGGACGAATCAAAATCGTCCCTATAGGTAGTCTTTAGGGACGAATTTTAATTTTTGTTCCAAAAAACCTATCGCGACCCACCTGAAGCGACGGATTTTGGGTCGATGGATAGTGGGTTCTAAAAAAACTTTTTTTTTTTAAATTTGTCCCTATAGATATTTTGTAGGGACAAAATTTTATTTAAAGGGGCGAAAAACTTTGTCCCTATAGGTGGTTAAAGGGGAGGAAATACAATTTCGTCCCTACAGGTTATTAAAAGGGACGAAATATTTCGTCCCTATATATTATCAAATGGGACGAATCAAAATCGTCCCTATAGGTAGTCTTTAGGGACGAATTTTAATTTTCGTCCCAAAGAACCTATTGAGACCCACCTGAAAAGACGGATTTTGGGACGAATTTTATCCATCCCAATAGGTAAATAAGGACAAATTTTGGGCTATTGGGACTAAAAAAAATCGTCCCAATAGCCATTTTTTCTTGTAGTGTAGGGTTTTGAATTTCTCTTTTTCCACTCTTTCTTAATCTTCACCCAATGATCCCATTATAACCTTATTGAAAAGTCTAACTAATCTACTGGTTATCTTTACTATGAAAGTAGAAGTGAATCATGTATTTATCTTGTTCATAATGCTTGATTCTTTTCATGAGATCTTTTGCATACAAATCAATCGTTCTTTCAATGATATATTCATTTGCGATAATAACTTAAATTTTCTTGTGCGTAACTTCTTTCGCATATGCTTGATGTGTGTATTTGCCTAGGTTATGTGTTAAATTAGTGAGATATATCTTGTGAGAATTAGAGTCGAGGCGAATTATATCTATGAGATTTGACGAATGTATCTTTGAAACTAAAGTGTCTTGAGTGTGGGATTTTCATCAAAAAAAGTAAGCGATACATTCAAATTTGTGACAAAATTTTAGGCTTTACTTAGTGGCTTTTGCATGCATTGTTTTATATGGGCACACTTCGATTGTATCTTGGTTGATTTGTTTTTGTAGGATATGTTTGTAGGTGTTCATAGCTGTAAACCCTTAGGAGATAAAACTCCTTCTACTAGAGACACCTAGAGCTGTAAAGGACTTGTAACATACGCTCAATGCTATCTTGTTCCCTACGAAAGTGGCTTAGTTAGGATTTTTATTTCTAAAGTTTGTTTTTAATATTTATTTTCTTAGTTTTGCTTGAGGACTAGCAAAAGATAGGTTTGATATGGACAGGTCCCAACAAATCCCTAACTCAATTTCAAAAAACAAAAAAAAAATGGGAGGAGTTCAACTTTATCGGTTTATATATGTTTAATTATTATAATGTAATGTTGTATATCCTTATTTTGTTTTTTTTTTGGTCATTTTGTCCATTTTTCTCTCATGAAGCATACAACTTTAAACATATCTTGAACATACTAATACACATCAGCACACTTTTGCCATGTCCACAATATAATTTCAATCATAATAATACACAGTAACAAAAGTGTGGTGATATGTATTAGTATACTCAATATATGCTCAAAGTATGTGCTCATGAGAGAAAAATCGGTCATTTTGCTTTATTTTAGATGAATATATATGGTATGATTTTTCACGAATTTATGATATATAATTTCATAAGTCAAATATTTATATATAAACAAAAATAATAATAATCATCACTTATGGGTCGTTTGTTTTTTTCACTTAAGACGTTAATGAGTCTGAATTGAACTCATTAAGTTGTTTTGTTTGTTTTTTTAAGTGGCCAATCAACTTTAAAATATCAAAAAACAACTTAAAATAAAAAGTAAGAAAATCCTGACTTTTAACTTAATTCCAAATCACTGAATTGCAATTAAAATATTCTCTTCCAAGTCTATCCTCCAAGAAAAGATATATTTCCAAATTTATCTTAATTTGATATGGTATAAAATTTGTTCTTTTAACATATTTCTTATTTATACAGGTTTTAGAAAAGAAAAAAAAAACCCTAATTACTTCTCATAATGAATTTTTTCAGAGATTGAACAATTGAATTTCTCTCCTATCAAATCTCGGTAAGAACTCTTTATTTTTTTTATCTAACTATTTGTATAGTGCTCAATAAATTTGTCTATCATATTGAGTAGATTTCGTGGTTTGAAGATGTTATAGAATTATTGTATATGAAAAATTCAATAACTTTTTTTTATTTGGTTTCCGGTGCATCTGATCCAAGAAACCAAAAAAACAAAAATGGTTTCATGAATTGTATTCACCAAAAGCGTGGACAACATACAAAATTAAACTTGAACTGGAACTGTAACTATTTTTTACAATAAATTTAACTTAAACTTTGTTTGCAGAACATGCAAAATTATAATCTTTGATTAATTTTTTATTTTGTTAAATTGAACTTTGTTTGCAAAAAAAAAAACATACAAAATGTTATAAAGAATGGTGTATATTAATTTACTTTTTTTAATTAGTATATGTATAAATGTAAAATTACGTATTTTCAGATAATTTTATTTTTAAAAAACAAACATGTTGACAGTACATTCAGATGTGAGAAAAAAAAACAAATATGTCATTCAGGTTCAGATTTCAGTCCCTATTCAATCTTCATAAAAATTCAGAACTGTTCAGTATTCAGACAAAAAAAACAAACGATCCCTTAGTATAATCGGGTGGTAAAGGGTGTTGATTTAGTTTGATAATATCCAAAATTGAGTCATATTGGAACAGAAGTTATAATAAATATGGATGTAAAGCAATTCTATAGGAAAATAGAAAAGTCATTTTGTGTTATAAGAACATCTTTAATGTAAGTATGGATTGTAAAAAAAAAAATGTCACATAAGATAAATAAACAGTCTATTAAAAAAATGTATCTCCAATGCAGCTGTGTACCTCTCTTCCATATAAGTGGTGAGGGTTTCAAACTTCACCATGTGCATTTTACAAGCATGTGTGGATAATTTTCTTCCCGGGATGTAGAAGTAGTTATCTCTCGTTATATGAGTAGATATTCGGGTCGTATACCTATTGTTTGATCTTTGATAGGTTGATAAATACAAGCACGGTTAAATTGCTAAAAGCTAACCTAGAGATGAGTGAATTGGTTTTAAACATCTTTTCAATCCCTTGAAACAAACAATGGTTTGTCTCACTTAGATAGCTTGAATTACAACACATTTAAATACGACGACACATATAAACTATTGAAAAGTA
The DNA here is from genome assembly GCA_033220585.1 of Dipteronia sinensis. Lineage (NCBI taxonomy): Eukaryota > Viridiplantae > Streptophyta > Magnoliopsida > Sapindales > Sapindaceae > Dipteronia > Dipteronia sinensis. The sequence goes on from CM065642.1 coordinate 4,271,059, forward strand.
TATTCAATAAAGCATGTCAATCAAAGTCTATAACTTGCAAGTGAAAATATCTAACTTAAAACATAAATCAATTCTAACTTGTATATATATTAATTTCCAATATCCATAAATATAAGTGTATGAACAACTATATACAATTAAATCAACTATCAACAAATATACAAGATATATATAATTCGAATCGAGAAGAATGTTTGCTTCTCTTTCCTTATAACAATTTTGTTTACAAAAAACATGAAGAAATGATGAACTAAACAAGATTCAACAAACATATAAACACAAATAAAATAAAGGGGTAGAGATAAACAACCGACATCGTTGGAGATATTCAATGATGAAAATCCAAATGCATGTTCACTAATGTAGTTTAGTTAGTAGTGGGTACTAGTGAGTGAATGAAGAATGGACGTTGTAGGACATTTTGCTTAAAATTTCAATCCGGTAATTTTGCTAGGCCTATTTGACACCTCTAATGTTCTCATAAATTTTTTTTTCAAGTCTGTCACCGATTCAGTAAAGAATATTAACGTATTAAACATGTTCTTTTAACAGCCATAAAATCTTTTAATATTTCTTTATTGATCTTACTAAACGTGTTGATTTATCATGCATTGTTAATTTGTTATGTAAAGTTATAAAACATTAATAATGCATTTGGTGGTTATCTTCTCACAACCTATAAGACCATGTCATCTCCATTCATAAAAGCAAAATCAAAACAAGAAAAACAAAAACAAAAACAAAAGGGATTTTATCAAAAACTTACTGATTTGATGGATCCATATCTTGTAAGTAAAGCATTACAAATGACAAATTAAGCACCAACATCTGTCTCACACTGTGGTGTCATCCAACTTTTTTTGCTATGTTTTGAGTGCATTTTAGGTGCACAAAAGAAGAATTGACAGAATAACAGAAGCCATTGTTTTGAAGAGATCTGTTCTGCATTGTCCAATCCGTTTACACTGAATTTTCAACCTAAATGATGTATGTTGATTTACACACCAGTTACAAATTATATTCAGTTATATTCTTTTTAAAACCGGGATATACGACGAGATGAGATTGATTCGATAGTAAACCCTTCACATTCGCACAATAAGATTGTGGGTTTGAGTCTTCCTCTTCTCTAAAAGAATCCTAAATTTATATAATAGTGTAATACTTCAAATAAAAAACAGAGATATATGGATTATATGCATTATTTACATGGACACTTTCCATAACGACTAAACTTAGAGTAGACAATATCATACCATATGGGAATCAATCCTGGTAGCTCCTCCGCCTCCTACAGCTTCATGGGAGGGTTTTTTGGATAAAGCAGAGGAATGGTTGATAATATTTAATAATAAAAAAAAAATTAACTTCTACAAGTGCCAAAGAAATATTGTTCCAAGATCATCGTGGATACTCTTTTACCATGTCACTTTCTTGACTTTAAAAGCATGTTGTTCAAAGTTGAACATTCAAAATATGATATAGTTTATAACAAGAAGCAACATAGAGGCAACTACAAGTCAGCAAATTCTTTTTATTTCTTTTAACTGATTTACTCATATAAGGGTGTACAGTACATGCAGAATGCAAATGTTCCCGATGAGATTATAACAATTTCAAAGGCCTAAAGAAAAGGGCGGGAAAAATTACACGGGGGCAAAAATAATAAAGACGAGAGATAGATGGATGGTTTAGGACTGGAGAACGAGAGACTTGCCGAGAATCATATCATCTGTAGAGAAATCGGCCTCTTTTCTGAATGTTCCCCTGCCAAAGTCTAGATTGTAGGAGTCCGTAAGACCTTCCACCAAGTCAAATTCAGGCTTCCACCCGAGCACGTGCTTTGCCTTTTCAACCGATGCAAAGAAATGCTGCATTGCATTGCAAAAATAATGGTGTTACTAAGAATTTTCCTTTCATTCCATCAAGGGAATCAATAGATTGGTGACAACATGATAATAGATGTGGACAACGGGAAAAGGGACCTTTACCCTTTCAAATTTCGTTTTCATGAGGAACGTTGAACAATTCATCAAGAAATATAAAAATTTATTGGATTATATACTTATATAAAAAAAGCTATTCATAATCAGTTTCTCTACACGTTCACTGAAGCATAATGTTTACGTTCGAAATTACCTGGTCACGGAAGGGAAATGCCTTCTTTTTGCCAAAGTCAAACTCCTTGGGATTGAAATGGACAAGTTCGGGCTCAGGAAATCCACCAGCCTGGGTGGGAAATTATGAAAAGAATAGTTTTTATAGTCAGTGAACTTCAATCACAGAGCATATAAATGTTTTATACCATCTGCTATTTAAAAAGTCTGTCTAAATCACCTTCGCACATGCTCTTGCTAATCCATCAAAAGTGACATACTTTTCTCCCGAGATGTTGAATACCTGCTTGCTAGCCTTTTCGTTACCAAGAACCTTGATAAAAGCAGTTGCCAAGTCCTGGGATTGTACAACATAAACTCACTTTTATAATTTATAACATGAAAAACGTTACAAGAATGCTGAACTAGTCTTTGTGGAAGACATTATTAAAATAATATGCAAATCAACCACAAAATATGACCAAAGAGAATCTAAATATTAAATTTGATTTCAAAGGCCCTTGGCCCTTTGGTTGACCCATAAAATGGCTCTTGTATGAAAGCAAGAGGTGTCTCCTTTTCATATCAATTGATCTGTTAGTTAACTCGATTCAAAGTAATTTCTAACATGAGCTAATTGCACACACTAACACCAACATCTAATGGTTTCTGATTTTGCTTACCTTAACATGACCAAGTTGGGTGATTTGCACTCCCGAGTTGGGAATTGGAATTGGGCGACCGGCTTTCAACCTGTGAAAGAACCACTCTTCCACGGGGTTGTAGTTCAAGGGACCATATATGTACACCGGCCTTATAGAAGTCCAATTCACATCTTTTGATTCCAGTAAGGCCTCTGTATTGAGCTTTCCCTTGTGCCTGCTCTTTGGATCAACTGCATCGATCTATCACAAGGTGCAGACTCATCAGAAGATATGTAATGAAAATATAGAGGAAGTAAAAAAAATAAAACTGTGTAAAACAAATATATAACAATAAACATAAAAAATAAAAATAAAAAGTTGAAACAAGTTAGAACACATTAGGACAAATTACAAACTATGTTTTAAAAGAAAATCATTAAATCCCAACAGCTTGTTCAGCTATGTCACTCATGTTCTTTCATTAATAAATCTTATACTTTTCGACATAGTATGTTGTGTTGAGATCTTTACTTTAATCATTCTAAAACAAAAGAATAACCATGAACCCACCTCACAGTGTGGTAAGAGGTCAGATTTGAGATATACACCAGCTGAGGAGCAATATATGTACCTGAGAATTAGCCGAATGTTAAATTTTCAAAAGAAATTTGTTACACAAAAGGAAAACAATTGTGTGGTTCTAGTCATGAGTTTACATGAAAACATAAAAACAGTTCATTAAACTTATAGCCGGGGCATTTTCTTTTAAATATTTTTAATTCATATCTCATTCGCTCACACTATATTCCCCACCTTTTTTTCTTCTTTTGGTAGGAAACAGAACACTATTACCTCATCATTTGAATCTTAAAGCTACCTTCAATTACAGCATGTATCGATCCAACTAAAGCTATCAATGTCACTGTTCATTTTTCTACTGCTCATCAAGTCAATTTAACTCGAAGTAATATAAATCTTCTTTCGGCACCACAAATCATTTTGTGCATATCCGAACTGAGTAAAATTTCACATTTAATAGCTTTCTGATTGAATCATGCCAATTCAAAAGTGTTATGTATCCTTGGAAGCATTAAAAAATCGTCATGTCAATTTTTAGTAGCGATCTTCTAATGAAAGATCCAAAAAAATTTCAATGTTGTAGAAAAGGCAAAATTGCAATGGATGATTATATGTATAGCTGATTAGAATCTATTATACATCCTTAACAGGTGGTTCCGAACATACTGTTCTAGCTTTGGCAGTGCATCTAATATAGGTTCAACTTCGTCTGCCTCTCGTCCTGAAGATATGACAAGAAAACGGTCAGAATTTGTAGAAAAAAGATTGACATGTTATGTGCATGTTGTACACGGCTAACACCACGCCTACCATTGATATCATAAACAACGTCAAAGCCTTCGGCAGAGAGGCTGGATTTCACAAAGTCGAAGTCCTTCCTGTCTCCTTTCAGATGCAAGATCTAGCAAACCATAAATAATAGAAAGAAAAAAAAAACACTTGATATACTTGTTGAATACTAATTCATCTCCCCAACAAGTAAACTACTGAAAGCACCTCAAAATGTCTAACGGACTTCTCAAACCTATGTAATAACTAATAATACCTTAGAAGAGAAATCGGCGTAATCCTGGTCTGATTCACCAGGCAGTTGTTGGGTGATTGGTGCTTTCCCTCGAGTAAACAAGGTCACCTACCGAATTAATAATATAAGTCATATACAAGGACCTAACACAAATGAATTAATTATCCTCAAATAGTTAATCTACAAACAACACAACCACAATGTGTTAAAAAAAAATAAGACTGGTAATACCTGATGACCCTCTTTGACAAGGAGTCTTGACAAAAACACACCAATGAATCGAGTCCCGCCCATTATAAGAATTTTCTTTTCAGTTGATGCTGTAACCTGCAACCCCCCTTTTGGTTGCAATATCTTTCTTTTATACTGCACCACCATCCACATTTTCATGTTTATGAGAAACTCAAACCACAAATTATCAAAAAATGCCAACAATTTACATTTCCATAATGTATATATACAATCTAAACATTAAAAAAAAAAAGTAAAAATCTAGCAAACAATAAAAAGTAAAAATCTAGCAAACAATAAAAAGTAAATACCCACTTAATAATGTCATATAGAATTGTTCTATAACTCTTCAATTATGTCAACACAACAAAGCAAGTTCTTAAATTTCCAATAAAGAATGAAACTTTCAACTTTCTAGCTCAAAAACACTCACACCTATCATCAAGAAACTCAAATCACAAATTATCAGAAAATGTCAACCATTTATATTCCCATAATGTCTATATACAATCTAAGCATTAAAAAAGAAGTAAAAATCTAGCAGCCACTTTAGAATGTCATATATAAATAGAATTTTTCTATAAACTCTTCAAGTATGTCAACACAACAAGCAAGTTCTTAAATTTCCAATAAAAAAATGGAACTTTCTAACTTTCTATCTCAAAATCACTCACAATTATCATCAAGAAACTCAATAACAAGAGAGAAACTCAAACCACAAATTATCAGAAAATGCCAACCATTTACATTTCCGTAATGTCTATACATTCAATCTAAGCATTAACAAAAGGAGTAAAATCTAGCAGCCACTTAAGAATGTCGTACGGAAATAGAATTATACTATAACTCTTCAAGTATGTCAACACAACAAAGCAAGTTCTTAAATTTCCAATAAAGAAGGGAACTTTTTCGACTTTCTAGCTCAAAAACACACAAAATTATCATCAAGAAACTCAAAAACAAGAGATGGAGAAAGAGGGGACCTGAATTTGGGAGTGGAGTCTGGTGCCATTGAAGTCAGAGAGAGAAGAAGTGAGGATGGAGAAAGAAGGCTGAGTTTGTTGCTGCACTACCACCAACCTTGCCATGATGTTGCAGCCAATCTCTCTCTATATTTGGAACTGTTTGTGGACTTGAAATAATAATGAGTTTTTGAAAGATTTTGGCTCCTGTTTTCTTTCTTGCCCATCTCTTCTTTCTCTCTTTTCTTTGGCTCTCTCTCATTCTTACAGTTAGGATAAGACAATGACCCACCCAACCCTCACTTCACTTTGGTTACATTACATCCACAGCCTCTCATTGATTCAATCTCTTCTTCACTCTTATGTTGTCAATGTCAACTAGAAACACAAAATTTATCAAAACAAAAAATGGGGCTGCGTTGTAGTATTAACTAATGACACAAAATCCATGGATTGTAAATGACAAAGCAAAAATGGGCCAAATCTCTCATACATTGGACCTTTGTTCAATTAAACCATTTCAATGATATGTGGTCCAACCCGTGATTTTTTTTGGGTCATGGAAGCCTCATGTTGTGTTAACAAAGTTTGAGCCCACTAAAAAAAAGTTTAGAAAAGTTTTTTATTTTATTTTATTTATTTTTCAATCTTTTACCACCCACCTTACCTCTCCGGCTTTCCTATGTATAAATACTGATTTAAATAAATATAATCAATTAGAGTCTTTGAAAATATGGCTTAATAATACTTTATTAATACTAATTAATAGGAAATTGTAATCAAATGATTAAAAAAAACCATGCTTAACATTAGATTGAAATTCTTTCTTCTTCTTTTTTTGTAAATTTTTGGATATAATAATAATAATAAACAAAAGGAAAAGTATCATTTTTTTTCTTCCATATTTTGAACTTTTATGATGATTAATTGATTGTACTAAAAAAACTCACTTCTAAATGAGAAATATATTTATCAGCCCCAAAAGAAAAACACTGAAAAGAAGAGTGCGTAAGAGTAATTTCCACAAATATGAGGTCCTTTTCATAAATTTCACACGTTTCATTGGATCGACGAAAAATCGAAACAGAGCCTTTAACATAAAAACAGCTCCGATATAAATTTCGCATGAGAAAATCTCTTGAATTGTTATTCCAATCCACTACAAAAAACAGATCAAAAAACTTCTCAAATAAATTCTGGTGATGGATCTCAACCAGGTGAGTTGTCAACATGTTATATTTTACTTTTTTAGTTTATCTGGGTTCGTAAGTGTTTTTTTTTTCTTCTCTGTTTTAGATTATAATTTATGGGTATTGATTTAGATCTGTAGTTTTTGGATGATTTGAATCATGCCCATTTGTTTGGTTGCTGATATGATGATAAAATTGAATGAAAGGATTGATCTTTCTGTTTAGTTTGCGAGAATCTGACAGAAGAATTGAAAATGCCGATGTAGTGCCTGAGCTTTTTTGTGTTGCTTTGGTCTCATCAAAAGTAGTGAAATTTGTTGGGGTTCAACTGGGTTTCGGGTTGGTTTCTGAAAATTAGGCATGTGTAGACTTTGGAAGATTAATCTTTTAATGGCTATAACAGGCTATAAATAAAGAAAAAGAACTTGTAATGCTGATCTCTGTGTTTGGATCGCTTGAGGCAAATAATCAATAGGAAGACTATTGTCGTTACTTTTGTGGAGATGCAATGTTCAATTGGGTTATGCTATGGTGTCTAGGAATCTAGGACCGTATGTTCGTAAGAGGAGCATGTTCTTAGATCATTGCTTAAGTTTAATTGGTTAAAACAGTTTGTCGATGATGACTGCTTCATCCGTGTTTCAAATTTTCGGGTTATGGGATTAATAAAGCATGATGCTTATTATCATTTTCGTGCTCCATTAAGTGCTTCCCTTCTACTGTGTGGATATGCTAATTAAATAGAAGATTTATTTGCTTTATGTTTACTTTCTTGAGTGCAAGAACTGTTGTGGTTGTAGTTGCATAAAATGACTTCCAAGTTTTTAGTCACGGTGAAGTTTGATATCCCTTTTGAAGTTTTGTGGGAAGAAGATATACGGTTATACCTATGAAATTTTAGAATCTCATATTATCACTTTTATAGAAATGTTTTTATTTTAGGCAAAGTGAAATTGTTTAATTGAGCATCTCTATAAGTTGTTGGTGGTCCTTGTGAATGACTTTTGGTCTTACATGCAGCCTCCAGGTGAAAACTATGCCAACCCAAAGACATGCCTTTTCCATGTTCTCTTCAAGGTAAAGCTATTATAGCCGATTTAGAATATTATCTTTGTTCCGCAATCCTATTTCACTGTGTAATATTGTATTTCTTGTTTTTTTTTTTTGGCAGGCCACATCCTTGGCATTTTACATTCTTTCTACGCTATTCTTTGACAGCTTCGTCATCATTTTTGTGGTGACTGTATTTCTTGCTGCTCTTGATTTTTGGGTTGTCAAGAATGTGAGTGGGCGTATTTTAGTTGGTTTGAGGTGGTGGAATGAAATTAATGATCAGGGTGAGAGTGTGTGGAAATTTGAATCCCTTGATCAAGAGGTTAGTATTACCTATACCATGTTTATATAGCATCAGCTTATCTTCACTATGACCATTACCTTTTCAAGAATACCACTCGGTTACTTGAAAATTCTTCCTCCTGTATAGTTGATATTTACATCTCATGCATTGTTATCCTTGTTGCTGCAGTCAATGGCTCGGATGAACAAGAAAGATTCCTGGCTATTCTGGTGGACCCTTTACCTTACAGTAAGTGAATATTTGATCAACTTAAATTTTTGTTATCTATACAAATGTAGCACTTGTGTGAATGAATCCAGGGTACCAAATAAAATGGGTAGATTTGGAAGAAAAATGTAACTTATATTTTTGTATATGAATTCGTAAAAACTTACACTAATTGGAGGTGATTATTTATGGATGAACGTAATTGCTTAGAATTTTTGTAAAATAGTTTATCTGCTATTTTTGTTGTACGTCATTCTTTTACAGTTATCTGAAGTGTTTGGTCTCTTAACCATGTAGGCAGTCGCATGGATTTTCCTTGGAATATTCTCTCTGATCAGGTTCGAAGCTGATTATCTCCTTGTTGTTGGAGTCTGTTTGACCCTCAGTCTTGCAAATATCATTGGTTTTACCAAATGCAGAAAAGGTAAGCAAGTTTGTTTCCACAAAATACGGTTTGTTCAAGTGTGAACTTTGTTATTTGGGTTCTCTCGTGTTTATAATATATATCGGATTTTCAATAGCATGCTAATATTATAAAGTATCTAGTTTTCCATATATCTTTGTTTGTGTGAAAATTACATATCAACTGCAGGGTAGGTCGAAATTGGGAACTGAAATTTGACCCATTATTATATTATTTGGCATGGCATACACAATAATGTTAAGGCTCTTAGGAAGGACATGATGAATTAGAACACCATAACAATTCAAGTCTGAGTAAAGTAGATGGCCAGATGACTCCCACTGCCTAGTATTGCTTTTGGGTTACTGAACTTTGCAGACTTGTCAAAATTTTCTCTTTTTGTTGGACGATAAAGCTTTTAATATGTATGGGACCTTTATGTTGCTTTTAATATGTATGGGACCTTTATGTACTCCGTGCATTTTTTGATGTACACTTCGTGATTACAATGATCTAATTGACACATTTCCCTTTTTGGCTTTGTTCTAATACTGCTATCTTTGCTTTTAAGTGTCCCTTCAGGCTTGTATCTTTTCTATGGCTAGTCTGCTTAGTTGCTGCAGCTGCAACTTAAATATCTTTTCTTAATAAAATATCCAACTATATAAAACACTTGATGTTATTTGCAGATGCTAAGAAACAGTTCCAACAGTTTGCCACCCAGACCATCGCATCCCGGTTCACGTCTGGCTTGCAGTCAGCATTCAGTGTTGTATGAATCTAAGATGGATGAAATATGCTTGTGGAAGAGATGTTGACAAGAGCAGGCGACGTGTACAAATTGGCCTGTATTGAGTTGGTTTTTGTTGAACTTGTACGAGGAAACAAATGACTAGATGTTTTGTATGATCATATTCTAGACTTCTAATATTTGTATAATTGAATTACAGGAAAAGAGAACAATAATATGTTATCTTTTTTGGTCATAAAAGTACCACTATGTTGGTTTCAATTCTCTATCTTTCTTGTTTGCAAATTTGGCAGCTTAAGCTAACTGTTGAGTTCAACAAAGTTTTTCTCTCTGGTTTCTTTGGAGTCTGATATTCTACTGTATGCAAAGAAGAGCACTGCTTCTGCATTCTTCAGGCACATCAAGATTTTTATTCAGAATAACAGCATGATCAAGGCGAGAAACTTGGGTGGGATGAGTGCAAACGGCTGTCATGCGGGCATGGATACAGTGCTGACCTAATCACGTGCCAATTTTACCAATCGACATGTTATGATTGGATTGGATGTATACATTTATACCCGACAAGTTTTTCAAAATTTTGTGATTAATAAAAGAAAAAATAAATAAACTTAGAAGAATTGAACAAGAAAATTGGTATATTTTATTGTGTTCTTGATTTTAGAAAATTTTGGAAAAAAGAGATGGTTTAGGTTCATGAATAATTGGGTTCTCACTTCTCAAAGAGTTCTCAACATCCTGTTCTAGCTTTTTTTTTTTTTTTTGTTCTTCTGCTTCTGATAAAACATACCTTTCAATGAAATTGATATAGGAATTATAGAATTAATTTAGGATGGCCTTTTTTTATAATAATGATAACAAATGTATGAGAATTGATAAGGTGCTATTGATACAGATACCAATTCATTTTACACTGGTGTGAATTGGTATCCACACGATGACGCGAAAAAACGAAAACGTGTAAGATTCTTATACGGGTTATTTTCGATGAATGTATTATTATCATTTAAAATCAATGCAATGATATGTGACTAAATATCACAGGATTATTAACCCCCCAAAAAAAAAAAAAAAACCTTATAATCTTCAACTTATATAAACTCTTTTTTTCTTATTTTTTTTAATATATAAACGAACAATTTTTTTAATTGAAAAACTACTCAAATATAATTATCTCCCTTTAACTGGGACTTATATAAACTCTGGACACCAAATTTTTCTGAGAACCCCAAAAACAGAGACAGAGCTAGAGATGTTGCAGTGTATATTTCTCCTATCGGATTCCGGGTAAGATTCATCATCAAGTCTCCTCCTTTCACTCAAAACTCACTTGATTTCTCATCTGGGTTCTCAAATTTTGTTCCTTTATTTTCTTTTTGCATCGTAGCTATATCAAACATGCTTGAATTCAACTGAAAGATTTTTATTTTTTTATTGCTTGGGTTGTAACAGCGAGGTAATGCTGGAGAAACAGCTTACTGGGCATCGTGTAGATCGATCAATATGCGATTGGTTCTGGGATCATGTTCTCTCTCAAGGTGACTCCTTCAAGGTACCTATAATTATATAAACGATGCATACATGTATTTTATATTGATAGTCTTCAGTTTTATGTGTTGGTTAGCTTTATTTTTCGAATTCGATATCAGGTCTCATTTAATTTTCAATTTTTTAATGCAATTCGAGTTGGTTTTTATACTTCTGAATCTTGAAGTTCAATTTCTGGTTGTCATTTTATTTTTTTTTTTCATGTGGTTTAAGTTGGTATAACTGATTTATGTTTTTGGTGTCACATGTTTATATTTGGATGGTTGTCTTAACTTAGTTTTATCTATATTTTTGAAGTTTAATCTGTGTTTCTCACTTGTTATTTTAGTTCATATATGCAATTCAAGTCGATAGTTGCAAGATGTCTTCTTTGTATTGTTTTTAGGCACTACCGCTACTTGTTTTATATTTCATCTTTATTTTTGTTATGTAACTCAAGTTGATATAGTGGTTTCTGTTTTATTGTCATACACAATTTTGCCTGTTTTTTTTCTGTAGTTGATGCCGGTTATTGCTTCACCGACTCATTATCTGTTTCAAATTGTTCGTGAGGGGATTACCTTTCTGGCTTGCACCCAAGTTGAAATGGCACCTTTGATGGGTATTGAGGTGAATGTTCAATCCATATGTGGTTTAAAATTTAAATATGATCTGATCTATTCATGTGTTGATTGCTGAAAAATGTTAAATCGTTGACCTTTATGTACTTGATGTTTTAGTTTCTTTGTAGGGTTGCTGATGTCCTTACTGAATACCTTGGAGGATTGAATGAAGATTTGATCAAAGATAACTTTGTCATTGTCTATGAGGTATTTTAATCTATGCTAGTATATTCTTTCTCTGGTGATTTTAATTTTTGTTGGGGAAATTACTAGAGAGACAACTTATATGAAAACGATTGAGATTAGTCTAATTTACCACCAAGATGCTTCATATGCCTGTTGAATTGTAGGAGATATTAAATGATGTCATATCCTCCTTGTGAAAGACTTTAGCATCAATATATGGATTTCCAACTTATTTTGATTACATTCGGCAGAAATAAGTGAGTAGGTAGTAAAACAGATACTTTTTTTTTCGCAGTTTGTTCTTCTGTTCTGCAATCGAATTAGGCATTCACGAATTACCCAGAAATTCACCTTTTTCGGAAACGGAAGAAAAGGGGGAAGTTTTAAGTCTAAATTTGACCCTTTTTCTCATTTTCCCACTTTAGAGTTTCTGTTCATCATCTAGGCTTTTTAATGATTGAGTAAGTCATGCTTGCATTGAATCTGACTAATATGTTTGTTATAACTGGCAGCTTCTGGATGAGATGATAGACAACGGCTTCCCTCTCACTACAGAACCTAACATTCTGAGAGAAATGATAGCTCCACCAAATATTGTTAGCAAAATGTTGAGTGTTGTGACTGGCAACACTTCCACTATGAGTGACACACTACCTGGTGCAACAGCTTCTTGTGTCCCTTGGAGAACAACAGACTGTGAAATATGCTAACAATGAAGTTTATGTTGATCTTGTCGAAGAAATGGATGCAACTATAAACAGGTCTATAACTATCCTTTATATTGCCATGAACTTCACTTTTCAATGTCAACGCTTGGATGAGGGATTTGGATTGCACTAGTTAGGTCTTTAAAATTGAGCTTCGATTATTTTAAAATGGAGGGGACTCTTCATCTGGTTGAGATCTTAACACTAGCTTGTCTGCAAACAATCCCTAGCTACTGAAATTGAAATAGTCACTAGTTGGTAACAAATAGGGGTTCATAATGTATGCCTCGTATGTTTATACTGCATGGTATTTTCACTCAAAGGGCTAAGCAATTCTTTGTTTTGCATGCACTGCTCAGGGATGGGGTGTTGGTGAAATGTGAGATTTACGGTGAAGTTCAAGTTAACGCCCTTCTCTCTGGTCTTCCGGATTTGACTCTTTCCTTTGCAAACCCTTCTATTCTGGACGACGTGAGGTTTCATCCCTGTGTTCGGTTTCGACCTTGGGAAGCCAATCAAATTCTGTCATTTGTGCCTCCTGATGGACAATTTAAGCTCATGAGTTACAGGTATGTGAAAGAGAAACTCGTGCCTAAATGTCTTCTTTTGAATGGAAGTATGTGGTATTTTAAGCTTGCTTCACTGAATTATTTACCCTATCGTAGATGTGTTTGGACCAAGATGCAAGAATATGTTGGTTCGTGTTTTTCAGCTACCCACATTGGATTTGTTGTTTACTTAATTCTACTTCACCTCTATGCAGAGTTAAAAAATTGAAAAGCACCCCAATATACGTAAAGCCACAGCTAACTTCCAGTGCTGGAACATGTCGTATAAGTGTGATGGTTGGAATACGAAATGATCCAGGAAAGACAATTGACTCAATAACACTGCAATTTCAACTGCCTTCTTGCGTTTTATCAGCTGATCTGAGTTCAAATCATGGCACAGTCGACATCCTTACTAATAAGGTACTTTTATGTAATCATTGCAATACATCTGCAGTCCGTTGTAGAAGTTATAATTTTTGGTTTTGGCATATAAATATATAAAGCTAGATGAATGATATCGTTTGTCTTCGTCATTTGAATTATCATGACGGTGCATTTTTATTGCTTCTCTAATGCTCTTTATTAGCACTATGAAATAGTAGTAGTTGAGAGCCAATTCGGAATATGAAGTTAGGAAGGCAATGCACCTGGTCCCTTATTTTCTTTCGTCTTCAAAAGCCTGATCGGAAATTTGATGTTTATTCTGTAAATGCATCTACAGATGTGCACGTGGTCCATTGGACGGAATCCGAAAGATAAAGCTCCTGCATTGACCGGTACAATGGTGCTCGAGGCAGGGATTGGATTGCCTTAACGTATTTCCCACATTTCAATTAGGTTTTAGGATTATGGGCATTGCCCTCTCCGGCCTGCAAATCGATAAACTGGACCTAAGGGTTGTACCCAATCGTCTTTACAAAGGTTTTCGAGCTCTCACACGAGCTGGGGAATATCAAGTGAGGTCATGACATTATTCTTTGTATCGATAAGAAATTACTCCCTTAGTTATCTTCTTGATATTGCTGTGGTGTGGTGTATGTATCATTGTTTGTTCAATGCTGCTGTAGTTTCATTCATGAATTTACATAATACAATTGAATTTGGTGATTTGGTAATGTTCTTCAATTGATATGAAGACGTGGATAATATTTTCGGATGAATGAAAATGTTTCGATCGTGCTATAGATACAATGATTAATCAACAAACCAAAAAGGAGCAAAAAAATTAACAAAAAAATTTCCCGGAAAATTGATCAATCAGACACCTTGTTTACTCTGAATGAATCTATAACTCTACGGAGATCGCTTTCCTCCTCTGCAAATACATTTTCCGGTGTTTGCAATCTCAACTCGTACAGGCGGTTGTTTTCAACTCCGAGAACTGAAAGGTACCGCCGGTCCCATTCCAGACCAACAACTCTGTCCCGAGGCATAACAGCCAGCTCGTTGTTGCTTGCAAACGACTTTATGTTAACCTAATAACAAGGAGATTCAACAGATGAGGCAAAAATAAGCTATGTGATTTTCTTATGTGTGAAATGGTTTGATTACCTCAACTTGATAATAGAGCTTCCCGTCATCAGCAACCCTTGAGGATGTGGAAAGCACGTTTGATTCGCGCTTTACACCAAGTCTTGTAGACATGAACTCTATCAAATACTGCTTGAGTACTTTCTTTCCAGCTTCTTCAGGCGTACCTAAGTCTTCGACGCTCTTGTACTTGGAGGATGAGGGAGAGGAAACGTCCACCGATACATTCTCATCAAGAATATAAGGATCCCGAAAAAATATGTCAGCTCCAGAACCTCGGACTTGAATCCAGTTTTGAGGGTACTTGAGTGAATAACCATCGAAGGTATCTATGTATTCTCTCAACCCAACATATGGTTGAGCAAATGCAGTAGCACTGGAACCAAATTCGAAGAAGATATAACTGGACAAGATCATTGCCATTGCATTCCTCCTCGGAACTGCAAAAGCCTCAGTCTGATTATGAAAAGATTCTTTAGCATGCTACATTGCAAGAACTTCATCAGCAAATAACTACAGCTTCTGCCTTATTACGAAAAGATTTCTCTACGTTCCAATGACATATATATGATTAACATCAAGAAGGTTATAAACCTTTACCGATATATATGATATATCTAGCAAAATCAAAGTCTATATCAACACTAATTCATTTGGCACACACACAAGTTAATTTCTTCAATTTATAAACTACTGCTTTCTACAGTCAAGAAGCAGAATTTTAAGCCGATGAGATGATACCTTGGAATCAAAATCGGCATAATTCTGGTCTGCTTCATCCGGGAATTGTTGGGTAATCGATGCTTTCGTTCTAGTAAACGAACTCGCCTGCAAAAGAACGATAAATATAGGTTACTCAAATTATCAGAATTTCGAATATCCTCAATATCCTTACAGTTAAGAACAACCAAATTTGGCGAAAAAATTACTAATGATTGGAGAAAATGACCATATTTGAGTCTCATAAAAGACATCTAATCACTGAAAACTATAAAAACCTCAAAACTATTAACTTGTTTAGATTAAAAGAGTACATTTTCGATTTCGAAACCAAATCTATTCCTACCAAATCCTATCATAAACTCATTTGTCTTACAATATAAATACAATATAAGTTATATAACCCCATGATTATTATCATAACTCTGAAGCTTGGATGATGTTCTGTGAAATTTAAATATTCTATCATCATAAATTTCAACTTAATTACACTAATATTTTTGCAGAAAAAAAAAAAACATTCAAATCAGAAAGAACAAACAATACAGCAGAACCAACCCAAGTAACTGAAACAACCAAAATAATCGAATGTATACAAATTTTATTATTATTATACTAATTTTGAAGCTTAAATTGTTTTCAGAGATATAAAGATTGATTTTTTTAACTTAATTAAATTAAGAAAAAAAATAGCGGGAATAACTAATTTAACTGAAAATAATTGAAATCTGTAATTTTGAAATTGAAAATGATGTTTTTAGAGATTTAACTTGATTAAACTACTACTGGAGCCAAAAATCAAAATTTAGAACCCAAACATTGATGTGTCGAAGGTTGACTCGATGGAGATTAAATGATTGATGAATGATCTAGAACTGACCTGGAAAGCCGAAGAAGCGAAAATATGGCGCAATGCGGTGATCGACGGAGCCGATTGGAGCACCGCCAAAAGCTTTCGTGTCGAGAGGTCGAGACGCAGTCGTTTTAGAGAATGCTGCCTTGGGATATTGATTTGGGAGTGGAGTGCGGTGGGGGCGTTGTTGAATTCGGAAAGAGGAGGAAGAGGCCGCGTTCGGTGGTGGTGCGACGCCGCCGCCGTAAAACTTGTCATGGTGGTGGTGGCGACTCTGTGGCTGGTGTTGTTGAGTTGAGAATTTTTATTAACAGAGTGAAAGTTTTCTGAGATTTTTATTGGATAAGATAATGATAAGATAACACGTCAGCAAAACATACATATATATATATATATTTTGAAAATTTAATTATAGGGTTCTCGGAATTATCAAGTTAGGGATCCCGTTCGTGCGCTTGTACGAAAAACTCGTGTAGGATCCTGCACTAGATACTTCTCTAAAGTTTTCTATGTAGAAATTTATTTTAAAATAAAATATATGCAATTGTTAATCAATAGTTTCTTTATAAAAAAAAATTCGGGGTTTATTATGAGGAAGAGGATTCAAAGTCACAATCTCATGGTTAATATGCGAGAAGTTTACTGATAGACCAATGTCATATCGTTTTATTAATCAATAATTTTATAAAGTCAAAAATTACAAATTTACTATATAATAAGAGTGTATTTTGTATGGTTTTTCTAGTAGAACTTCTAGAGTAGATGTTTTACTAATAGAGCTTTTATTGAGTAGAGTTTTTATAAAAGGAAAAAAAAAACTTTTGATTGTATAAATTATAAAAAGTGTTGACAATGTATTTTTAAAAATGGATTATGGTTGTATAAATTACTAAAAAAAAGATGTATTTATAATGAAAGAATTATATAGTAGAATATCTAAAATTTATAAATAGTAGTTAAGACAATTCATATATTTGAAAAGTTGTTTTGATTTTTGCTGAACAATTAAAAAAAATCTTAAAAACAACTTTTAACATTAAAAAAGTGCTTTTGACCTTTATAAAAGTCATATTAAACATACACTAATATCCCATTAGTTATTAGAGAAAGCTTCGATGAAACGAGCATTCGGATAACCATACCATGTTATCAACAAGTCTCTCTACTTAAATTCAAGACCTAAATGTATAGCTTTTTAAAAGCTATGAATTATGAATTGTGATTGTAATTTCGAATTTGGATTCATATATAAATGTATTTTTGATGATTGAAATTAATTAGATGAGAACACTCTTCTAATATATGAATTGCTTTCTAAACAGGATTTTGATACTTGCTTCTTCTTTTTTTCCTAAAAGTGCTTCATAAATTACTAAAGCATTTTATCAAACTCCATCTAATTTCTAACACTTAAAAATAAATAAATAGAAAAAAAAAGAGAAATCAATTAATTAAAACATAGTTATATATATTACTCAAGAGGGCTTCTTAGAACAAAGCAATAGAAAATTAACAACATATTCAACTGTAGACAGAGTGACAAAACTTAAAAAAAAAACATAAAATATTGACAATAAAACCAACAAGTTTCCAAATTCTAACCTAAAGCCCCCTTGAAAAAGATCACCATTTCTTCATTTTCCCACATTGACTTTCATAGTGTCTTCTTGTTTATTAACAGTCACAGTTTGCTTCTCCTCACTCTTTGGAGTTTGAATCACACCAACATGACCAGTTTCTTTCTTGGAAACTTCAGTCTTCACAGGTTGTTCTGTCTTTGGAGTTGTAACATTATTACAAGTAGTTGTTTCCTTCTTTAGTGATGTTGTTGAGACACATGAACTTGACTTGTAGCTCCTTGATGAACCACAGCAACTTTTCCTTTCCATTTCTGCTTCTCTTAATTCTTACACTACAATTCGAAGAAATTTGCTTGATTGATTGAGAGTCTATGAATATGAATAGAGAGATACATACAGGAGTATTTATACAAGTACTGTATATACAAGGCTGTTGGGTTCTTGTTTCAATTCATTTAAAGCTGTGTTTTTATTTGTAGGGGATGAATCTTTAACTAATCATGTTGATGAACAACCCTCTGTGTGTCTCTTCAAATAATGATGTACATAAAAAAATACATAAAAATGTATAATTTTTTTATAAGAAAAAAAATACATACGAAATGAATAATGAAAACAATTAAAGCCAACAAAGGTGTGAGACTAACGTCACAAACATCATATTATGTGTATATAATAATTATATAAATTAACGTCTGACTTGTGTAGAAGGAAATATACTTTATAGTCCATTCAAATTAAAAATCTTTCGAGAGAAAACAATGAATGGAAATAATAAATAACAACTCTTTCAAAATAAGAAAAGAAAACGCAGTCTCCTTAATAAGACATTATCATTTTTTATTTAAGTGTAATAATAAAAATAAAAATAAAAACATTCGTTGAGTCAGGAGTGTGTCATGACATAACGAGATTAACCGCTACAAGTGTGGTCTGAAAGTAACTCCTACACTCGAAACTCCTATCCAGGGCCGGCTGGACCTATAGGCGAGTAAGACAGTTGTTAAGGCCCCCAATAAAAAAAAAAGACCTCAAGTTTTTATTTTCAAAAAAATGTATACATTTTTTTTTAAATATGTATATAGAGTGCATAGCCCACTTTCCCTTTCCCCACACTCATTCAGCTATTCTATTCTTTTTATATGCCTGAGGCCCTGAGTGCCTGACAACGCCCAATCAATCAATCACCTATCATTTCAGTCTTTCATACAATAAATGATAATAATTAAACAACAATTAAAACGTTACTTACGGCCAAATAAATCTCTTTGAAATACTCTTGGTAATGTTGTCATGTTAAGTACTTGAGTTCTTTCTTAGTTTCAAACAATCAAATCAATTAAACACATCAAGTGTAAATCAATTAAATACACCACGACGATCCAATTAAACACATCAGGGTAGACCAATTAAATACATCAGAGCTACTCAATTAAACACACCAGGGCAATTTTATTAAACACACAAAGACAACTCAATTAAACACACAAAGACAAACCAATTAAACACACCAAGGCAACTCAATTAAACACACCATGGAAAATCAATTAAACACACCAGACCAACACCAAATTAAACACAATAAGTCTAAAAGAAAAAAAAATACTAGAGGTCCGGGAAGAAGAAGAAGAAAAAGAAAGAAATAGAGAAAAAAAGTTGCTTTTTTCCGGAAAGAAGAAAAAGAAAATAGAAAAAAAAATTATAAAGAATGGCAATTTTGTCTCAATAGTGGATATTTTGGTAGAAACAATAAAAATACTAATCTTGGGTAAAAACAATAAACCCATTAATTTTATGGTTAGTTTTAAAGTTCTCTCATATATATAATTATTTTTTTCTTAGTACGTACAACGTACTAATATAAAATACATCAGTGCATTGTATGTTGGTCATATATTATGGATAAGCACCGACAAGTGTACGCAGACCGAGTTAAAACAATTGAATTTAGTGGTCCACATAGCAAGACACTGATAAATATATTTATCAATCCGCACTGATGAGAAAAGTTTCATATATATATATATATATATATTATATAAACTATATAAGGAACGTCTGCTCTCAAACTGGGTTATATTTATTTATATATAATTATCTCTTGTTCAAGTATCAATATGATACCAATCAAACATCTCTCAAAAATGGGTGTATATGATGTGGAAATTCAAGGTGCTAATGTTAAGGTTAGTATAATCGAGAATGAAGACGTGTTTAATGTTAAAATTTTCTAGTTTAAGAAATCTGTACAAAGTCAGGCTTCTTCTGTTGTTGGGGTCGATATTGTTAGAGATATAGATCTCATCAATTTGGACAAGGCTCAAGCTCACCATTGCAGCTCTATTACAAATGAAAAACACTCCCAACTCATGTAGTCAATTAACGAGCTCCACATTCACTACATCCAACTCAGACTGCACTACAATGCTTGCGTATCCAGTGAAAGGGAATTTTGGATGACAGATCCTCACCACTGATCATGATGATCAAATCATGATATTGTGATCATCATGATCATCAACAAAACAGAGCAATTGGTTACCTACACTCTCAGGTAGTTGGTTAGAATTAGGAAACCTGACCATTGTATAAATTAGATTCTTGTATTTTCTCTCTCAGATCAGAAAATAAAAACATGAAAGGTGTGTGACTTTCTCTCTCTCAAAAACGCCATTAACAGAGTATCAAAGCTCTGTTTTCTTCTTCATTTCTGTTCTTGTATTCTTTACAAAACTCTTTACAAACTTTAATAGATATTAAGGTAAATAAAGATAAGGTAGTGGAGTTGTTAATTCTATGTGGTGTGAATTCTTGCTTGATGATTCAAACATATAATTTGGGTTTACAATGTCAAATTTCGAGTTGCTGCTGCAGGTAGTATATCAAAATAAAAATAAAAATTTTAAGTTATATATGTTACCGATGATTAAATGTTTATGAAAAATGTTTAATTAATTGTCTATATCAAGCGAACATGCAATTTTAACCCTTTTTTATGACTCTATAATCATATTGATAAATGGGGGTCTCGTTGTTGGTGCAATCGGTTTCTTAAAAAAAATAAAGTGGATTTTATTTAGTTACTATTAAATTATATGCATCGACTGATCGAGCCAATTCTACACTAGATTTTGGCCCCATTTCCTTAGATGTTTTTGTTCGTTTCTTAGGATAAAATCGAGTATCTAATGGCTTGATTGAGGCTTTTGTAGGTTTTTATTGTCAAGCAAAGGCGTCATTGTTTTTGACCAGAAGTTCGGGGAAATTAGTGCAAATTCGAAGAGTTTGGATAACTCTTCTAATGATCTAGTCTATTTTCTAGTTCAATCCGAATTTAGTCTCTTTTACTTGATTAGTATGTGTTTGTTCTACCATGTATGTTATGTTGTAACCACAAGTGAGGTATGTGTGTAGTTTAGATTATTCTTGAAAGTGGGTTTTTGTGAGAATTGACCTTTTTCACCTAATATCACTTATAAGCTTGGTAATTGAGAACACAATGTTTGCATGACCTTGCTATGTTGTTTTGGCTTAGAGTTTTGTGAAATATTAGGTGATGACCATTATTTCACACATGACCTTGTGGGAGTGATGGTAATAACCTTGGCCTTAATTTTAATATATAAAAACAAGCCCTAAAATTGGATTGAAATGCTTATTGAGATTGGTTTAGCACATTAAACGGTCCGAGAACGGTTATATTATCCCCTAGTATCCATACATACATTCCACCCCTTGTGTTGTGTTGTGCTTAGCCTAGTTAGTTTATTTACAAGTTTGCAAGATACCATTTCTGAAGAACTCATTAATTTCCTAAACAAATGCATTATGCAATTTAATTTTCACGCATTAGATTAGTTTAATTAACTTAGATTCGACCGATAAACTCCCGATCCCAATGAACGAACTTATATTTTATTGATCAGATTTTACTGTATCAATCGATCATTCATGCTTATATAGATTAGTTAAATAAAGTGGAGTTTATTTAGATGGACACACATAATTTTGTTAGCTTGAACTAGTATACATCAAAATGAAACCATTTCACCACTATTTGTCTAAAATGGCCAAATGGGTGTATATGAGATTGAAATTCATGGTGATAAGTTAAAGCAAGAGTTATATATCGACAACATGGCAGTGGTTGATGCAAGTCTGTCGTAGGAGATGATGCTAATAAGATTTGAGGAAATTCAATGTACGATTGACGAAGCTTATAAATGTTATAATAAAATTGTTCATGACAAGTTATTGAGTATCATTGATTCTTAGTCAATATTATGCACTTGTATTTGATTTTCATTTTGTTTGTGATGAAAGAGAGTAGAGATTAATTATGAAGTTCTTGGTTTGGAATTTGATTTCGAAGTTTGTTGTTTTAGGATTATGCTAGTATGCCCGCACATCGTAAAAAAAATTAAAAAATCATACAAATTGGCATGATCTTGATTCACAATTTTAATCTATCATATTTTCATATTTTTTATATATAAAATTAAAATTTCGATGACAAAAGAAAAAAAAAAGTAATCGCCACTCTTATTTATAAAGGTTTGGGAAAGTATATCAAATCAACTAATTCAAATTCACTGTATCAATATAAAGAACTCAAGGTAACTTCAAATACACAATAAAAACGACCATCTCTCTCTCTCTTTAATGCTTCAACCCCTCTCTCTCTCTCTCTCTTTAATGCTTCAACCGGTATTTCGAAGGAAAAAATTAAGAAAATTATTTCAACTTACTTTTAAATAACAAATAACTGTTTCTAAATACATGGTGTATTTCTCAATTTTTTCGTAATAAAAGTTGTATGTAAATAAATATATGAATTTTATGGTTTATAAGTTTTTTTTTTTAATCTTTTCAAGTAAAGATATTGTTTGTGGATGTGAGGTTTGATTAGAATTCTCTTTGTAGAATTATTGCATTGGATGTCTCTTAAAATAATTTTGGTAAGAGGTATAAATATCTTACTAAACAAATGTCAAATATTGGGTACTATTATATATCCAGATTAGGGGTGACAAAAATCCCCCGCCCGCCCCAAACCGCCGGGTTCCGATCTGTTTGGGGCAGGTTTGAAGCACTTAAAAGGGGGTCAGGTAGGGTCGAGTTTGGGTCAAACTTTTTTGACTCGGTTTTTTATCGGGTCAGGTATAGGTCAAACCCTTATGCCCCGACCCGCCCCGTTTGACTCGTTATTTATATAATTATTTTTAAATTTTAAAAATATAAAGGAAAAAATAACTTTATATTCTATTTGTCTCTTTACCTAATCATATTTTATGTTTGAATTTAAAATTTATTAAACTTAGATGTTGTGTTCTATTAAATTTAAGTTTATGTTGAAATGTTTTTCTATGGTGTATGTTTGTATTTAAGTGTATAATTAAATTTCCAATGAAAAAGAAAAAAAAATTATATATATATATATATATATATATTAAATTAATGTTAAAATTTAAGTCAATGTCCTAAAATTCAATCATTTGGTAAAATAATTTGTATATTTAGTGGTTTGAGAATTTTTTTTTTAAGGATAAAACAAATTGAGTCATTCGGGTCGAGTTTGGAGCACCCCTGCCCCAATCGGATCAGGTTTGAGGCGGAAATCGAAAGCTCATTCAGGTCATGGATCGGTTTGAGGCAACTTGTAAAAAACGGGTTTCGGGTTTGGAAGCGGGCCGATCAGACCCATTGCCCACCCCTAAACCAAATACTGCCTAGGATTTTTCAACATATGATCTTTTGTGATGATTTTTCCCTTAGATCAGTCCAATTTTAGAAAAAAAAAACATGGGGTACCATTAGGTCAATAAAGGGGTGTTAATAGCACCACTTAATTAATTAAAATATTAATTATATTATGATAAAAAAACTAAAAACTAAAAAAAAAACCCTTTCCTATTCAAAAGTAAATGTTAAAATCATTATTTATGAATATTAATAATAATTAATGAATTAAGACTAATTACATTTTGATAAAAAAAACAAAAAGATTAAAAAAAAACTTTTTCTATCCAATAAATGTTAAATTCAATAATGATTGAATTATTGATATTATTAATAAATAACTAATTATATTATGATATAAAAAAACTAATTATAAAATAATAAAGCGAGATGAAAAGGCTAAAGAATCTGATTTTAATTAAATCATTGTCAACTATAATGATGGTTTTTGTCTCTAATAATCCGTTAAGGAAACTCTTAGGTCTCCAATATCATTAATAAAGACTCTCCATTTATATCACCATCATTCCAGTTTAGATGAACAGATTTCTTAAGGATTGTTTAATTTATTATATAGGTTAATTAAAATTTATTTATTGTATTAATTGAAAAGCTCTCTATCTCTTTAGCAATATATATATATATATATATATATATATATATTAATTATAAATAATTATTAATTTTATTATGTTATCATTAATATATTTCCATTGATTTGCTTTTAAAATTTACCATTAATTCTATAAAAAGGTAAATTACCATTGATTTGGAAATGAAATTTATATTTTAATTTGCTTTATAAAATATTTATTTATTGTCATTTATAAGTATAATTAAAATTCAAAAACTTTTATTTTTAGAAATAATCATATTGTATTTAATACATAGTTAATACATTCTAACCAACCTTAAAGAAAAGAAAACAAAAAAGGTAAACATAGAAAAAGAATTATAAAATTTATAATTATATAGAGATAAATAACTATTGAGATTAGCTATTTACAATCCATTTTTTTCACATTTATTTTTTTAAGACATTTCATTTTAATAAATTAAAATTTTGAAACCTCTAAATGCACCCCAATTTACTCGAAAATATAGTATATATATATATATATATATTATAAAAATGCTCATTCTATAAATACTTGTAGAAGTATTAAAAAAAATTAAAATTCCATGGAAGATATTTTCTAAAAACATTCTATTTTTTAATAAATTCATTATTAGATTTTTTTTTTCAAGTGTCCGTCTCATAGATGATTCAATAAAGAAAATAAAGGTAACAAATTTTATGGAGATGCAAATAGTAGTATGGGTTTTTTTTTGTACGGATATTGACACCTATAAAACTTATTAATACACTTATTTTTATAAGTACTCACATGTCTACAATTTAAAAAATAAATATTACTATAAGCACTCATCCTAATGCCAATAATACCCTATTTGAAATAAATATATTCATTTTAATACATACTATTTATAAACACTCTTAAATTATTATCATGCCCGGTTTATAAAAAAAAATCACATTATTTTGGAATCAAATCCTCTTTAAATGATGATCCAATTTACTTTAGGAAATATCTCGAATGTATAAGCTTTATAAAAGGGAATATGTGGAATCGTATACATGGTCAAGATATTTTCAATATGAAATTCTCTTATTTATACGGTTATCTATAGTTATCGTTAAAAAAACTTGTTGATATCTACAGTTATCGTTAAAAAAATATATTTTTTATTGATAGAATTCATAACTATACATAAAAGAAAGACAAAAACAATGATAATAATGAAATGATGAGAAAATTTGATACTTTAAATAAAATTAAAGTTTAATAAGGGTTTATCATAAGTTTATTTTTTTTAAAAGGTAAGTTTTTTTAATAAAGAAATATAGTTAAAGATATAAGTGTAATTAATGAGTATATAGTATTTGATTTATTTTTAATTAAAGTAATTTGTCGTTATTTGTACATTTCTATTGAGATATTTTTATAATTAAATTTTTTAATAAAATATGGGTGTACTGATAAGTTTTATGGGTGTTAATATCATCACTTTTTTTTTACTATTTTACAAAATATTATTATTATTATTATTATTATATATATATATATAATTATGAGTGAATTTCATACATTTAGAAAAAGAATCTATTGAATTGAATGCAATAATTAAGTTTATATGATGTTACCATTAATAATTGATCAAAAACTATTATTGTAATTCTTTGTTATGTTATCGTAATATCATTAATATATTACAATTAATATGTTTTTAGAATTTATTATTAATTCTATAAAAAAAAGGGATTACCATTAATTTGGTATTACAACTGATGCTTTGAAAAAATATTTATTTATTATCATTTATATGGATAATTAAAATTCAAAAACAATTATTTTTGGAATAATAATCTTGTATTCAATGCATAAATAATACATTCTACAAAACCAAAAAAGAAAAAAATAGAACAAAACGGCTAAAAAAATATAAAGAAAAAAACTGCAAAAGTATTTTAAAAAATCGGATATTGGATACCCAAAAAACCAGAATGGATACAGTATTTTATTTTAAGAGGGAATACAGTGTTACACTTAGAACCAAGACTATAACCGTAATATTTATCTATAGTAATAGTTTGTCTATCGAATTCATCGTCTATAAGTACAAAGTACATCATAAGTCTCAACAGGTTTATTGATTTTCTACATTGGTGTTGATGAGCAGGATACTAGCCTTACCGGATGGTTCCATAGTGAACACCTTAGTGGACAGCTAATTGAAAATCCATGACCACCAAAGTTAAAATCTCATGATCAATCGAAAATTACCTTTTTAACTACTAAAGTGTTTCCTAAAAAAATATTAAAATTATTCAACCAAATTTTAAAACAAAATCTGTAGAAATTACTCTCACCACCCAACACCATCAAATTCGTCACTGCTTGTTTTGAGTTTGCCGAGAAAGGCAATAGAATGAAATGGAAAAAATGTGACATTTTAGATGGTTTTCATAGAGAAAATTGAAGGGAGATGAGAGGGCATAAATGGTTTAGAAAGAGAGGGTATATACGTACGGTTTAAATAATTGATTTATTATATTTATTAATCGTAATCATGAGTGCCTATTTAACTTGTGTATGAACAATGAGTGTCTATTGATCTGATTTGTTAATATATATATATAGAGAGAAATTAATGTATTTAAATTCAAAATTCTTTCATGGTGACACGAGGCTACATGAGGTTCAACTTTTACATATTATATAGATATCGTAACTTGTTATTGCCAAAAATATCAAACAATTGCAACAAGCTAGTCAACAGTACAATATGCATGGACTGCATGGACATATACGAAGGTTATGAATTATGATTGAGCACGAGGAAGAGAGCCAGGGAAATTCTTATTATATGGAAAATATTTCAAATTATTACATATATTTTATTGAGAGATTCGAAATTATTTAAGCGGTATCATGCTCACATTCTTCAGGAACGAATTGGATTGAATTGATATTGTTATCATAAATGATGCGCATGTTCTGCTGATCATTTGCTCCTAGTATTGACACCCCGTTTCCTTTTAATACGTTTACGCAGAAATAGGATTCAGACACTCCGAAGATAGTAATTACGAATCTACTGTCCACCGTATAATTAGCTCCCTCGAAATGATAGGTGATCGAGGGATGTTGATCAAAATCCAGATTATCCTCATAGCAAACTTGATCATTACCAGGTAAAACCCTTCTCTGAAGTCCAAAAGAATCGTAATGTTTCTGCAATGCCTCTGTCAACGCTGTATAAGCATTGACTTTATTAGTGTGTTCATCAATCAGAGTAAAGGGAACTCCTGAATCGATGATGAAACCGAGAGTAGTACCACCTTGAAAGGTACCGGCAGGGAAACGCAAGGGAATTGAATTAACACTTATATCTAACAAGTTCAGCACATAATAATTCACATTACTCACAGTCGTGTAGGGTGTTGTTTGGACTCCGGTATCAGAAGGGATATCATCGCCGAACCTGAGCTTAAGAGGGTCTGTTCCTACCGAGAAAGGAGCCATACAATAAGAGAAACGTCCTTTGATGTTATCACCCAATTGGATCAATAGTGAATCCGGGGCTAAATCTAATCCCATGATCCCGGAAATCTGTTTTCCCTCTGAAAAATTAAAATTCTGGCTATTATTGGAGCAACCAAATATTATAGGGGATGCCTCAATGTCAGGACCGCCATTAATATCTTTGAAATGGAATGATTCCAGGGATGCAACACCACTCGTAACACCTCCAGAAGCATATCTGGTTTTGTAGACGCATACATTGTCAACACATTGGTAAAGCCGATTACCACCCGAACAGAATGGATGTTCACAAGGAAGTCTATGATAAGTAGTGGAAGCCTCAGAATCGTAGCGGGGGGAATCTTGAGCGTAACAATTGACACAAGGCTCACATTGTGTCCAAATTTGGCCACCACCGGTGTCTACCGCTAGAAGCACTTCTTTTGGTGGGGTTCCAATCCCAACTGCCCCGATGTAGTAAAAATCATCGTGAGTAAGACGAACGACAATATTATCGGGGTTTAATGTGGCGTTTCGAGTAGTAGAAATGGAAGTCACGTAGTTGGCTCTAGCATGAGAGAAATTAACCGATCTTTGAAATCTTTCGAGCTTGGTGAGGTTTCCAGGATACAATGGTGATTGTGGAGAATCCCTGGGAATGAGTTTGAGACTGAATCCTACGGATTTTGACGCAGAGAAATGGAATTTTGAAAAAATAACTAGGCAAAGAAATAGTGCAGCTATGGGGAAATTTTGCATAATTAGTGATGCCATTTTGCAAGTGAAAGATGAGCTTCTCAAGCATGTCACAAGCTCTACTTATAGGTGTTCATAAAACTATAAGAATCTCATAGTCATTTTAAAAATGTTTTCAGAGAGGAAGGAAATTATTATTTTCTAGTGTTGGTCAAGTTTTCCATGTTTGACAAAATACCATAAATTATGATTTGAAATTTAACTCACCTTGAAGTTGTAATTATTAAAGAGACATTACGTTTTGGATTCAAATCAATTGAGACATATTTTTTTGACAGATGATTTGAATCCGTATGTTTTTGATATTTTTGTTTTTTAAATATTAATCGGGTGGAAACAAAGAGAAATGATCGAATCAAGGAGGATCATCCATTGTTGTATGCATAGGTATAACTATTTCAAAATATACACTATATATCTTCCATATTTTCGGTATTGACTATTTGTTGAAAATATTAATGAAATTTATGATATTTTTCCATAATTTTATATTCATATATTTTCATAAAAATCAATATTTACTTCCTTGTATACAGGTAATAACTAATTTAAGCCAATGACCAACTTGATAACCCAAATTCAATGATGCTAATAAATTTAAATATTGATAGTGATGTGGTATGTGAGTTATCAAGATCTTATAAATCATGATATAATTGTATGAGTGATATAATCTCGATAACTCAAATATCAAATCATTTGGACAAGATTTTTAACAAATGTTTTAGGCAGCCTAACATTCCTCAAATATTAAAACTATCTACAATGCATATGTCAATGCCAATGTCAGATTTGACACTAAAATAGCAAAATGTTAGACCATCTCTATTGTATATGCCAATATCAATACCAAATTTGGCATCAAAACTAGTAAAATATTATATTTGATACATCAATTTAACAGAATTCTGTTTGATATACTACTTTTTATTTTTTTATTATTTAAAATTATTAAAATCAGCAAATACAGCCAATGCATTCAATGAATGCATTGAATATTTTTTTAGAATTGTTTCAATTTTAATTTTTCCTACTAAATTTTTAGAATTTTTATTATTTTAAATTAAAAATATTCAACAAATAGTCTGCATTTATTGCTGTGCCAAATTTGGTATATACTATACACTGTGTCAAGTGTATAACATATGCTAAATTTAGCACATCTTTTAGTACCGCATTGGAGCATGTTTTTTTTTTTACTTTATACTAAATTATAGCATTAACACAATAATTTAGCGTTACATTGGATATGCTCTTATGTTTAAAACATTACATTAGTATTGTACTCCAATGTTCAATTCTATTTGAAATTCTATTTTTATTTAAAATTATAAAAGTCAACTAACACAATTAATACATTTATTTTTTTCATTATTTAAATTATAAAAGTCAACAATTGCATTTCATGAATGCATACAATTAATACAATTATAGCATTTTTGCAATTAAAAAAAGTATTATCTATTGATGTGTTAAATTTGGAATATGATATCCTTTGTGCCTAATTAGCATATGTCAAATTCGACACAACATTTGACACTGTATTAAAGTATGTTTTTTTTTTTTTTACCTTGTGCTAAGTTATAATATTGGCATAATAAAATAGCATTGCATTGGAGATGCTATAATATCGATAAATATATAGAGAATCTCAATTTTTTAAAATATTGATGACAATTCTTACATCAATTAGATATTTGAATAAACTTTGCATCCTTACCATTTTCACAAACAAAAAATATTTTATGCCAAGGCTCAAACCTTGCATCCTTGCAAGTTTCATGAACAGAAAGTCGTAGGGATGCAATGTTTGTGCCATGTACCAATTGATTTAGAAATAGAAAAGTTTTTGATGAAATTGAAGAACAACCGATATTGATAACAAAAAGAAATCTAATAGATTTTGATTTTAAAACTAATAATAATTAATTAAAAAATTTCACAACAAATTTATGATGATTTTGATTTATTTTCCATACTTTAGCAATCAGTCTGTATTTCCTTAAAAGAAATTGAAAATATATCTAAAATTCGTATTTAACACTATGTTTGGATTTGTGGATATGAGAGAAAGGAAAGGAAAGGTAAATGAGGAAATGAAAGGAAAAGAAAGTGTTTTTAATGATTGTTGTTTGGATGATTATAAATAAAAAAGAAAAGAAAGGAAAAGAAATCAATCTTATTTGGAGGGAAGAAATAAATGAATATATTTTATTCTATTTATGAAAATAACATTCTTTAGACAATATGAACACCCAGTATTAATAGGGTTAGTCTTAGAATATTGAAAAAATCATTAATTCTGAATTTTTTTTCCCTCATTTTCCTCCAAAATTTAGGTAGAAACCAAATTGGATAAAATAAGAAGAAATTATTCCCTCATTTTCCTCCACTTTCCTTTCTTTTCCTTTCCTTTCCTTTCCTTTCACACTCATTTAACAATCCAAACAAGATATTAGAAATCCATTTAAATCCTTTCATTTCCTTTCCTTTCTCTTATATTCTATCAAACCAAACATAGTGTAAAAGAGAATCTAGGGTCTAAGAAAATGGAAAGAGTTTTTAATAATATATATATATATATGTATATCTATATCGGTCAAACTAAAACAACTTAAATTTATGATTTAAAATTTTAACTAATCATTAATAGAAAAAAACAATTCACAAAAGATTAAAATAGGAAACTAATTAAAAATTATTAAAGGGTGTATTTTCAAACTATTGGTACTATTGAATTTTCAAAAACACACTAATTTGGGGTGTGTACGTACAGTTTTTGAAGGATGCAAATATCGCTACTCTAATAGCTGTCTGTATCCATTTACGCAACGTCAGGCCCAAGCCTAGCCCTGCCCTGTCCGGTTTGTATGATATGGGCCTCAACTCATTTATTGGGCTTTAACTCGGTCCAGGCCCATTCTAGATTCGCTTAAAATGTGAAACCCAATCAGCTTTTCTTTTTATTTCTCATCTCTCTCTCTCTCTCTCTCTCTCTCTCTCTCTCTTTCTCTGTTGATTTCCTCCTCTGCAAGACACAACGAGTATTGATTTGATCAGCTCGCTTCGCTCCAATGTCGGTATGTTTCTTCTTTCACTGGGTTTTTCGTTTTGTTTTGTTTTTTTTTTATTCTTGAACATTTTAGTTATTCATGCGTAGGGTTTTAGTTTATCGTCTTCCAGTGGAATGATACATGTGTTTTTGAATTCAATCCAATTAATACATTATGCTAGTTTTGTGTGAGTCTTCAGTATCATTTGTACTGGCTCTAGATACTTGATTGATACACTAGTGCTGCTTTTGGGTGTGATGTTTAATCTGGACTGGTATGGGTTGCAATTGTTATTTCAATAGCAATCTGTATTTTAAGTTTTAGTTGCCCAATTATTTTTTCTAGGGTTTCAAGATATCTCTTGGATTTAATGTAAAATTTCTTTAAAAAGAAGAGATTTTTAACATGTTATTGTTATGTTGTATGGATTGTGCTTCAACTGAACTGGGATGGTCAAAAGAGATGGAGAGGGGGATGATTGAGAAATGTAATTAGAGGTTGAATCCTTGAATATTATTAGCTTGTCATGCTTGTTTGTTTAAGTGAGATGAGTGAGTGAGTGTGATGATCTGCATCTTAAGCTGATGCTATCTTAATTGAAAATACACAAACTAAGTACTAACAGTTGAAAGACAACAACAAAGAACAGAAATAAATACTTAACAAAGAACATAAGTAGTTATATATATATATATATATATATTACTCAAGAGGGCTTCTGACAAAGCAATAGAAAATAGACATCATATTGAAATGTAGAATGGAGACAAACCATAAAATAAATAAAAATGATAATAAAACAAACAGCTTGCTTAATTGGAGTTACCCGAACAGAATGGGTGTTCACAAGGAAGTCTTTGATAAGTAGAGGAAGCCTCAGAATCATAAGTGGGAATCTTGATCGAAACAATTGTCACAAGGCTCACATTGTGTCCAAATTTGGCCACCACCGTGTCTACCATTAGACGCACTTCTCCCGGTAGGGTTCCAATCCCAACTTCTCCGATGTAGTAAAAATCATTGTGAGTCATATGAACAACAATATTATCAGGGTTTAATGTGGTGTTTCGAGTAGTAGTAGAGAGAAGAAAGTCACATAGTTGGCTCTAGCGTGAGAGAAATTAACAGATCATGGAAATCTTTCGAGCTTGGTGAGGTTTCTAGGATACAATGGTGATTGTGGAGAATCCCTGGGGATGAGTTTGAGACTGAATCCTACGGATTTTGAAGCAAAGAAATGGAATTTTGAAAAAATAACTAGGCAAAAAAATATTGCAGCTACAGGGAAATTTTGCATAATTAGTGATGCCATTTTGCAAGTGAAAGATGAGCTTCTCAAGCATGTCACAAGCTCTACTTATAGTTGTTCATAAAACTATAAGAATCTCAGTCATTTTAAAAATGTTTTCAGAGAGAAAGGAAATTAGTATTTTCTTGTGTTGGTCAAGTTTTCCATGTTTGACAAAATACCATAAATTATGATTTGAAATTTGACTCACCTTAAAGTTGTAATTATTTAAGAGACATTATGTTTTTAAATATTAATTGGGGTGGAAGCAAAGAGAAAGGATTGAATCAAGGAGGATCATCTATTGTTGTATGCATGGATAGTGTACGTGTATATCTACTTCAAAATAAACACTATATATCTTCCATATTTCCCATATTGACTATATATTGAAAATATTAATGAAATTTATGATATTTTTCCATAATTTTGTATTCCTATATTTTCATAAAATTCAATATTTACTTCCTTGTATTAGGGTAATAACTAATTTAAGCCAACGACCAACTTGATAACCCAAATTCTTCGATGCTAATAAATTTAAATACATTAATGTTAGACAAACCAAAAATTTAGTCCAAATTTCAACTCAAATGATGTGGCAGGTGGTTTTTTCATTAATCACATCATCCTATGCTGTGTATGGTGAAAACAACTCTATTTAGGTTTATTATTTGTGTTGTATAGCATTACTCATTTAAATATTGATAGTGATGTGGTATGTGAGTTGTTAAGATTCTATGAATCATGATATAATTGTGTGAGTGCTATGATCTCGATAAGTCAAATGTCAAATCATTTGGACATGGTTTTTAACCGATGTTTTAGGCAACCTAACATTACTCAAATATTAGACCATCTCCAATGCATATGCCAATGCCAAATTTGGTACAAAAAATAGTAAAGTGTTATATTTGAAACATTACTTTAGTATTGTATTCCAATCACAATTCTTTTTTTATTTTTTATTATTATCTAAAATTATAAAATTAATGTATTTATTTTTTATTATTTAAAATTATAAAAGTCAACAATTACATTTCATGAATGCATACAATTAATACAAATATGGCATTTTTATAATTAAAAAAGTAGTGTTTATTGATTTGTCAAATTTGGTATATGTTATCATTTGTGCCAAATTAGCATATGTCAAATTTGACACAATATTTAGCACTGTATTGGAGTATATTTTTTCTTACCTTGTGCTAAGTTATAGTATTGGCATAATAAAATAACATTGCATTGGAGATGTTCTAATATCAACAAATATATTGGGAATCTCATTTTTTTAACTATGAATGACAATTCTTACATCAAATAGATATTTGAATAAACTTTGCATAACTGCCACTTTCACAAACAGAAAAGTTTGTGCCAAGTCACAAACCTTGTATCCATGCTAGTTTTACAAACAGAAAATTGTAGGAATACAAAGTTTGTGTCATTTCCTAATTGATTTAGAAGTAGAAATTTTTTTTTTTGATGAAATTAAAAAATAACTGATATTGATAACAAGAAAAATCTAAATAGATTTTGATTTTGAAACTGATAATAATTAATTTAAAACTTTCACAACAAATTTCAGATGATTTTGATTCATTCTTCATTCTTAGCAATCAGTTATAATTTGTATTTCCTTAAAAGAAATTGAAAATATATCTATCTGGGTTAGGTTAAATTAACTTAAATTTATGATTTATAATTTTGACTTCAATTGAGTTTAGATAGCGGATGTGGGAGACAGTTGAACCCTCCTGCAACCTTTGCCTCTATCCCTACTTCTTGGTCTCTCAACCACTCGTGTGCTCTTAATCCAAGAGTTGTAAATGCATTCAAATCTCAACCATTGGAATATGAGCACATGAGTGGTTGAGATGTTGAAGTCAAAATTTAAGTGACAAATATAAGTTGATTTAACTTAACCCTATCTAAAATTAGTAGAGAATCTAAGGTTTAAAAAAATGGAAAAAGTAATTAATTTTATATATATACATACACACACATATCGGTCAAACTGAAATAACTTAAATTTATAATTTAAAATTTTGACTAATCATTAATAGGAATTTTTTTTTCACAAGAGATTATTAAATTAGGAAACTAATTAATAATTATTAAAGACTTAAGTTTGTATTTACAAACTATTCTTGCTAATTTTACTCGAGGGTACTATTGGATTTTCAAAAACACACTAATTTGGGTTGTGTACATACATGGATATAAATATCGCTACTCTAATAGTTGTCTGTATCCATTTACGCAATGTCAGGCCCAAGCCTAGCCCTGCCCAGTCTGGTTTGTATGATACGGTCCTCAACTCACTTATTGGGCTTTAATTCGGTCCATGCCCATTCTAGATTCGCTTAAAATGTGAACCCAACTAGCTTTTCTTTTATTTTTAATCTCTCTTTCTCTGTTGATTTCCTCCTCTGCAAGACACAATGGGTATTGATTTGATCAGCTCGCTTCGCTCCAATGTCGGTAGGTTTTTTATTTTAATATTCTTGAAAAATATAGTTTTTCATGCCTAGGATTTTAGTTTATCGTCTTCCAGTGGAATGATTCATGTGTTTTTGAATTCAATCTAATTAATACTATATGCTAGTTTTGTGTGAGTTTTCAGCATCATTTGTACTGGCTCTAGATATACTTGTTTGATACACTAGTGCTGCTTTTGGGTGTGATGTTTAATCTGGACAGGTCTGCGTTGCAATTATTATTTCAATAGCAATCTGTATTTTAAGTTTTAGTAGCCCAGTTATTTTTTCTAGGGTTTCAAGATATCTCTTGGATTTAATGTAATTTTTTTTTTAAAATGAAGAGATTTTTAACAGGTTATTGTAATGTGTATGGATTGTGCTTCAACCGAACTGAGATGGTCAAAAGGTAAAGATTGGGGGGGGGGGGGGGGGGGGGCGTGAGATTGAGAAATGTAATTAGAGGTTGAATACTTGTATATTATTAGCTTGTCGCGCTTGTTTTGTTACATGTGTGTGTGAGATTGAGAAATGTAATTAGAGGTTGAATACTTGTATATTATTAGCTTGTCGCGCTTGTTTTGTTACACGTGTGAAGTGTGATGATCTGCATCTTAAGCTGATGCTATCTTAATTGAAAATACACAAACTAAGTACTAACAGTAAATTTTTTTTGAAAGAAAACAACAAAGAACAGAAATAAATAGTTAACAAAGAACATAAGTAGTTATATATATTACTCAAGAGGGCTTCTGACAAAGCAATAGAAAATAGACATCATATTGAAATGTAGGACAAACCATAAAAAAAATGACAATAAAACAAACTAGTTTCAAATTATTCAAACTTGAAGCCCCCTTGAAAAAGATCACCATTTCTTCACTTTCCCACATTGATTTTGACAGGCTCTTCTTGTTTTACACTCGCAGCTTGCTTCTCCTCAGTCTTAATTGGAGTTTGTATCACACCAACATGACCAGTTTCTTTCTTTGAAAGTACTTCTGTCTTCACTGTTTGTTCTGTCTTTGGAGTTGAAACACATGAAGTTGAAACATAATTACAAGTAATTGTTTCTTTCTTTGGTGATGTTTTTGAGACACATGAACTTGACTTGTAGCTCCTTGATGATCCACAGCAACTTTTTCTTTCCATTTCTGCTATAATTATTAGCTTATAGATTGAGAGTCTATGAAGTTGAAAGGAGAAATACATGCTTATTTATACAAGAATCTGAGACTGTTGAGATTCTGTTTCGTTTAAAGCTTTGTTTGTTTATTTGTGGGAGATGAATCTTGGATTAATTATATGTCTTGATGAACTCTGTGTATCTCTTCAAATGATGTACATGAACCTTATAACTGCTTCAATTAATCAAAACCATATGGTTGTTAATTTACCGGATTAGTATAACATACCTACAATTTATCAGATTCCTTCGACCAAAAAAAAAAAAAAAAAACAGAGTCCATTGTTGGGATCCTGTTCCATTTAAAGTGAGTGTTCGCCGTTCAATGTTGCTTGATGATAAGTGCATTAATTCGGTTCGGAATGTCCCAAATTCGAATGAGAATCTTTAAAAAGTAATTTTTATTCAAAAATGTGATTATTTAGAGTTGATGGAAAACATAAAATTTTTATAAAATATACCATATAGATTTTCATTAACAATACTAATTCAAGAGATAGTAATATTTTTTGGACTATAAAATATTTTTGGACTATAAAATAAGTGCAAGTGCAATTTAACTGATATGTCTTTACATACACAAATCCGACAAGGTGCAGTTAACAAACAAGTTTGTTAAGGAAAAAACAAAATTAAAATTGTCTTTACATATGATCAGATATGTTCAAATCAATAATTAAGATTTTAATTTTTAGTATATACTAATTAATGAAGTGTAAAGTATCTAAATTGAAGGGATACATGGAAATTAATCTTGGTTTTCGGTTACACTTTCAATAATTCAATGGACAAATTAATTAAATTCATTGCTATATAGCTGATCATGTATATTTGTGCTTTGGGACGTCCCAAATTCAACAAAGCTAATCATGATTCTTTCGATTCCATTCCCTATCAGACATTGGTCTTATTACTAGTATTGATTAATTATCGGTCTCTCGTTTATGAGAAAACCCTTTTAACTTTCCAATGCAATCAATATTCAAACCCTTGAGTTTTCAATGCTTGCATGCATGCATGCAGTACATATAGAACACCTATAGCTTGAGCGCATATATATATATATATATATATATATATATATATAGTCTTTCTACTGTCAGTTCGTTCTGATATAAATATATCAGGATGAAGAATATGGACCACAGATTATAGAAAAATTTTAACAAATGCATACACTTTGAGTCAAAGTATGTAAATCTAATGATCCACATTCTTCGCCCTGATATAAAACGTTCTAATATATTTTATATCAGGACGAACTGACAATAGAAAAATTGTATATATATATATATGAAGAAACGTTTGCCCTCAATCTGGGTTATATTTATTTTATTTATGTATATATAATTAATTTCTATATAATTATCTCTTGTTTAAGTATCAATATGATACACATCAAATCTCTCTCAAGCATGGGTATATATGATGTGGAAATTCAAGGTGCTAATGTTAAGATTATTAAAATTGACAATGAAGTCGTTTTTAATGTTAAATTTTCTGAGTTTAAGATAGCTGTACAAAGTCAGGCTTCTTCTGTTGTTGGGGTCAATATTAAGGTAGATAAAGATAAGGTAGTGCAGTTATTAATTCTATGTGGTGTGAATTCAAACTTAGAAATTGCGATCATTTTTGACGAACTCTTTAGGTTTTTTGATGACAATAATAAGACTAATTGTTTGTGTTTTATGGACCAAGTGATATTGGAGTCAAATTCATAACCAATATCTACATTATTTGGATAAATATGTTGTTGTAGTTGATGATTTGGCTACTAGGGTTCTTAAGAAACCCAACCTCCGTAATTGTGGACTAGCAGAGTTGGTTGAGGAAGTTAAACTCAGTGCAATGTCTCCTGCTTTGTCTTCCCTGTCGTCGTACTCTAAAGTCAAGGTGGAGAAAGACTTACCTGTGACATTTTCAGACTCGAAAGGGATTGTGGAGTCTTCTTTACCCGCGGGGACTAATCTTATTAACTGGAATTCTTAGTATTTTACAGAAGAAGAAACCAAAAGTAGAACCACCTTGAAAGGTACCAGGAGGAAGTTGCACTATATGATAAATTGTTACAACCATATACTCCAGGATTCTCTCTCACACCCAAACTCAAACCATAGAGCTTTACCAAGTCCCCAAGCTCACAAACAGAGTTTTACATCATGACTCGCAGCTCACAAACGCTCAAAAGATCCTCACCAAGAACCCTTCAATATCCCCTAGGTCTCCCCTGAATATCACCCACGGATCTCATACTTGATCCACTAATATTCCCTTGGATCTCTCCCCGGATATTCCTATGGGTCTCTCACCCGGATCTCATCACTCTCTGATGTTACATGGTGTTTCTTGACTCCACACAAAATAACGTAATTACAAGGTCTATTTATACTAGCTATAGGGAGTTTAAGAGAAAAGGAAATCATACTCCTAAACATACAAGAATTACTTGTTCCACATAAATACTATTTCCTATTTATGACAAGTCTTCTTGTAAAGAGTATTCCTTTTCCTTCAAGCACAAGAACTTCCCAAAAGAATTACTTTTCTTTTCCGCTGAAGATTTTCTTTTCCATGCATGCTTATGATTGATTACGATTCGGGTCACGGTTGTGCACCCGCTTCCTAAACAGTTACAAGTCACCTGGAATACACCGCGTTTCCTTCCGGAATCCGATTCTTTAGTTCTTCTTCGGTCTTCAAATCTCCCTCAAACACCATCTCCAACTTCCAAACGTTATCCCACGTCTCTAGGAAGTTTCACATCAGTTGGGTCTCGTTTGGTTAATATCGGTAGGGGTGGGCACGGTTCGGTTCGGTTTACCTAAAATTGAACCGGTTTAAACCGAATAAGAAATGGTAACCGAACTGAACCGAACTGATTTTAATCGGTTCGGTTCATTTTGGTTTTAGGCCTAATGGGCCTTATGGGCTTAATGGGTTTAATGAGTCTTTTTAATATGTTTTTAAATTTGATGGGTAGTTGGATTCTAATTTTGGATCAAAGTTTCATAACTTTTAATAGTCCAAACCTAAAAAAACCCAAATCAAACTTAACTAATAAATAATAATATTTAATAAGAGAAAAGAAGTAGATTAGTGTTTTTTTTAGCTTCTGAGTTCTGACAACAAAGCATTAAAAACTTAACAACATATTCAACTATAACAAACCATAATTTTTTTATTAAAAAAAAACATAAAATATTGACAATAAAACAAACTAGTTTCCAAATTTAAACTTGAAGCCCCAATGAAAAAGATCACCATTTCTTCATTTTCCCACATTGATTTTGACAGGCTCTTCTTGTTTAACACTCACAGCTTGCTTCTCCTCACTCTTTGGAGTTTGAATCCCACCAACTTCTGTCTTGACAGATTGTTCTGTCTTCGGAGTGGAAACAAGTTCATGAGGTGTTGTTGAACTTGAAACATAAGTACAAGTAGTCATTTCCTTCTTTGGTGATGTTGTTGA
Organism: Dipteronia sinensis; assembly: GCA_033220585.1. NCBI lineage: Eukaryota > Viridiplantae > Streptophyta > Magnoliopsida > Sapindales > Sapindaceae > Dipteronia > Dipteronia sinensis. The sequence goes on from CM065642.1 coordinate 4,310,839, forward strand.
GACACATGAACTTGACTTGTAGCTCCTTGATGATCCACAGCAACTTTTCCTTTCCATTTCTGCTTCTCTTAATTCTTAGCTTATAGATTGAGAGTCTATGAAGTTGAAAGGAGAAATACATGTTTATTTATACAAGAATCTGAGACTGTTGAGATTATGCTTCATTTAAAGCTTTGTTTTTTTTTTTTGTGGGAGATGAATCTTGGATTAATTATCTTGATGAATGATGTACATGAACCTTATAATTGCTTCAATTAATCAAATCCATCTGCTTGTTAATTAATTTGCATGACTTCACAAAAAACAAAAACCCTACTTTATGAGATTGCATAAAAAAAAACTACTTTATGTGACGCAGCGGTGTATGGCGAAAATATGAATGATCACTTCGTCGAACCCTGAGGCACACTCAGACGAACCTTAACGTAGCGATAGGTAGTTACTCAAGTATGGACCGCCATGCAGGGCCATCATTCCCTAATCTTCGTTAGAAAATGATGCTCTCGAATCCTCAAAGAGCATGTCGAATCCACGACAGATAAATGTTCCAAAGGAACGATTTTATTAAAATCAATCACAGGTTTAAAAGTTACAATAATTGGAATTAATGATACAATTTATAATAAACTAATCATAATACGACTCGAATACGATATTCCTAAAAAAAAAACTAAAACAGGAAAATATCAAAACTAATTAGAATCTTTTAAGATTCATGACTTCTAACTTGACTGGAAAACAAAGATCAAATCTTACCCAAAAGGTAAGTTTGATTTATTTCCAAAACCTAAATTTAATTCATAATCAAACAAAAATAAATAAACTTGCTCAACAAGAAAAGACCCAAATTAAAGAAATAAGAAAATAAAGAAATTGAACCAAATCCAGTGTGACTCGCTGGTGTCAGATCGCGGTCTGGACCGCGGTTCCTTCTTCTTTGTCCTACATCAGTCACCCATTCTTAAAAAGAATGTCCTCGAGATAGGTTGAAACACGCGGAAAGACAAGTAAACAAAGAAGAACCCTATTCGTCTTGTGGGAGTGGTAAACCCCAACTGAAAAATCTCTCCGTAGTCCATCCCAGATCCACAATGGCACCAAAGCAATCGTCCAACGGAATGCAGAAAATGCCCAAGCTATTCACCGTTGGCGATGCCTATTGGTTGCGGCTTGGACCGCTGGACACCTGCGGAGGTTTGGAAGACAGCAATTCCTCGTTGCTAGCTCTTCCTATCCCATATAGTATCCTCCTCCTCTTAAAAAGAACTCGTCCTCGAGTTTGGCAAGGTTTTGTTTGGGTGGATAATACTTCAAATGTACCATCTTGTCAATTACTGGCTTGAACGAATATACTTCAGATGGCAACAACAATGTTGGATCTTCAAAACCCAAATGAAGAAAAACAATCCTCAAATTACCCTAAAAAATTTTGTGTGAATTTTCAAATCTGTCAAGAAGAAATTGTAAGTCAATCTGGTTGAATATCCCACACAAGTTGTCACCCTTGGAAACTTTATCAATGGAAATCGATTTAGCTTCCAGTTTTGCTTAGCCACATATAAAGTGCAATCAATATCAACGGTTGAATCGTAGTCTTCAACTTCTAAGATCCAAGGCTTGTCTTCAATTCCTTCGACAATTTCCACTTCATACGAAATATCTTCAACTGTATCTTCTACATGACAAAAATCTTCAAAATAATCATTTGGAAGATATTCCTCCCACATTACTTGTTTCATAACAGGCCATGATTGGATCCTATCCATTCAAATATTTTCCGATCCTTTTGAAAGTCTTCCCACCAAATTAATGCATCGTTTTTCAAATAAATTTCTACAAATAAAACTTTCAGACTTTCTTCAGTTTTCTGATATTCAAAATATTCTTCAACTTCTTCCAACCAATTAATAAATTCTTCAGTTTTCATATGTCCAGAAAAAAAAATCAAAGTCTTGGTTGATAAGCATTATAGCTCGAAAAATAATTATTGGAACCAAGAGAACCATTGAAACCCATTGAGAACCGAAATCAAAGTCTGAAAAAAAAAACGTACCAAAAATTGAATCCTGAAAACTGCTTACAAAAAATAAATTGAAAGTGGTGGATGTGAATTGAGGCACGCGATTAATGGTGATGACGATTAGGGCACGTCTGGAACTCGTGAGGTTGATCTGAAATTTCTGGCACTATTGAGGCTGATCCACAATTTCAGCTGTCTTTTCTTTTTCAATTTCGTTTTTTTTTTTTGGTGTGTGTGTGTGTGTGTGTGTGTGTGTGGGGGGGGGGGGGGGGGGGGGGGGGGGGGGGGGGGGGGATATGGTGGGTGAATATATGGCGTTTAGGAAGGTATTTGGTTGTGGTCCGTGGACGCTGAGCCTAGCACAGAGGTAGACTCGGTCGCTCTGATACCAATTGACACAGCGGTGTATGGCGAAAATAAGAATGATCACTTCGTCGAACCCTGAGGCACACTCAGACGAACCTTAACGTAGCTGACTGGTAGTTACCCAAGCATGGACCGCCATGCAGGGGCCATCATTCCCTAATCTTTCGTAAGAAAATGGTGCTCTCGAATCCTCAAAGAGCATGTCGAGTCTACGACAGATAAATGTTCCAAAGGAACTGATTTTATTAAAATCAATCAAAGGTTTAAAAGTTACATTAATTGGAATTAATGATACAATTTATAATAAACTAATTATAATACGACTCGAATACGATATTCCTAAAAAACAACTTAAAACAGGAAAATATCAAAACTAATTAGAATCTTTTAAGATTCATGACTCCTAACTTGACTGGAAAAGAAAGATCAAATCTTACCCAAAAGGTAAGTTTGATTTATTTCCAAAACCTAAATTTAATTCCTAATCAAACTAAATAAATAAACTTGCTAAATAAGAAAAGACCCAAATTAAAGAAGTAAGAAAATAAAGAAATTAACCAAATCCAATATGACCCGCTGATGTCAGATCGCGGTCTGGACCGCGGTTCCTTCTTCTTTGTCCTACATCATTATGAGCCCATTGTTAGGATCATGTTCCATTTATAGTGAGTGTTCACTCTGCAATGTGGCTTGGTGGTAAGTGTACTCATTCAGTCAGGAATGTCTCGGATTCAAATGGGAATCTTTAAAAAGTAATTTTTATTCAAAAATATGATTATGTAGAGCTAATAAAAAACATAAATTTTTTGGAGCTATATAATAAGTGCAATTTATCAGATATGGCTATTTGATGAACATGCACAAGTCCGACAAGGTGCATAATTAACAAACAAGTATGTTCATGAACAAAAAAAAATTAATATTGTCTTTAAATATGTTCAGAAGTATTCAAATCATCTATAATTAAGTTTTTAATTTTTAGTGTACGCGGGGATTTCGAAGAGTGATTTGGGAAATTATACAAAATTGTTAATTGTTCAATTCCGTGGATTTGTAGTATCTCGGAGGTAATTTGTCTTTGAACAATTTGTTATTTGTTCAATTTCGTCGATTTGTTGTATTTTGAAGGTAATTTGTCTTTGAATCCATTAGCAAACTTTGAGTGGGGGAAAATAACAATAGGAAAGTAATTCCTTACATCTCAAATCCATCTTCCTCAATAATTTACCAAATTTCATCTGCACTGAATATACTCTCTAATTCCATATATATATATATATATTAAATCTACTAATTCGATCTAGTACTGCGACTCCCATGGCCCATACTATATAGTATATACTAATTAATGAGGTGTAAAGTATCTAAATTGAAGGGATACAAGGAGATTAATCTTAGTTTATGGTAACACATTCAAAATTCAATGGACAAATTAAATTCATTGCCATATAACTGGCCATGTGTATTTGTGATGTGGGAAGTCCCAATCAACAACACTAATCTTGATTCTTTCGATTCCACTCCCTATTAAACATTGGTTTTATGACTCGTATCGATTAATTATCAGTCTTTCATTCATGAGAAAACCCTTTTAACTTTCCAATGCAATCAATATTCAAACCCTTGAGTTTTCAATGCTTGCATGCATGCAGTACATGTAGAACACACATAGCTTGAGCATATATATATAATTTTTTTATAGTCAGTTCGAACTGACAGTAGAATTATCAGTTCCTTGGATGTGAACCATTCATTTTACATACTTTGACTTGGTGTGTATGCACTTGTCAAAACTTTTTCATAAATGAGTGGCTCACATTTAATGTCCTGATAAATTTTATGTCAGGACGAACTGACAATAGAACGACTATATATATATATTTATTTATTTATATATATAAAGAATGTCTGCCCTCAATCTGGGTTATATTTATTTTTATATAATTCATTTATATATAATTATCTCTTGTTCAAGTATCAATATGATACCCATCAAATATCTCTCAAAAATGGGTGTATATGATGTGGATATTTATTTTATATAATTATCTCTTGTTCAAGTATCAATATGATACCCATCAAATATCTCTGAAAAATGGGTGTATATGATGTGGAAATTCAAGGTGCTAATGTTAAGGTCAGTATAATCGACAATGAAGACATTTTTAATGTTAAAATTTCTGAGTTTAAGAAATCTGTACAAAGTGGGTCGATATTAAGGTAAATAAAGATAAGGTAGTGGAGTTGTTAATTCTATGAGGTGTCAATTCTTGCTTGATGATTCAAACACATAAATTATCGCGATCATTTCTTGACAATCTCTTGAGGGTTTTTAATGACAATAAAACTATTTGTTTGTGTTATTTGGACCAGGTGACTTGCTGTGTCGGGGTAAAATTTATAACTAATATCTACGTTTGGCCGGATAAATATGTTGTTGTAGTTGGTGATTTGGCTACTGGGGTTTTTTTTTTTTTTTTTTAACTGCAGAACTTTTATTAAGGGAGAGCAACCCCGCAACCAAGCAAAGCAAGAGGAAAAATAAACCAAACGCCAGAGCAGCCGTAGACAGGGCAAAAACGAACAGAACCACAAGGCCAACAACAGGGGAAGCCAAGAAACAAAAACAAAACAACACCACCACCTTGAAAAACAAAGACAAAACAACACCACCAATAGGGGAGGCCTCAATGTCAGGACCGCCATAAATATCATCGAACTTGAATGATTCCACGGATGCAAAACCATTCGTAACACCTCCAAAATAATATGAGGTAGCGTAGACGCACCTCGAATTTTTTAAAATCTCAGAAATTATCAAAAAGTTTTGAAAATTATCTGAAATTTTTTAAAATACATGAAAAATCTTAAAAATTACCTGAAAAGTCTCCTGAAATTACCTGAAAAAGTCTTGAAAATATCTGAAAAGTCTTGGAAATACCCGAAATGTCTCGAAATTTACATGAAATTTTTTTTCAATTTTTTTTTCATCTTCTTCTTAATCGACCTCCAATGGAGGTACATGAAAAAAATTTCCATTCTTTTTTCATCTTCTTCTTAAACGACCTCCAATAGAGGCCGATTTCGACCTCCATTGGAGACCAATTTCGATCTCCATTGATAGAGGATTTTGAAGAACCAAAATAGTGAATAAGGCTACTGTGAGGGGCATTTTTATCCGTTCACCCTAATATGTACCATTTAAACATAACTTATTAAATGAGTAATAGTCTTAAAATACCACCTTAAAAAGGTGCTATATAATTTTCAAACCTTGATTAAATGTGTATAAAAAAAAATGTTTACTTATCCATCTATATCAAGCGAACATGCATTTTAACACTTTTTTAGTTTTGTATGACTCTTTAATCATATTGATAAAGGGGGGTCTCGTTGTTCAATCGGTTTCTTAAAAAAATAAAGTGGATTTTATTTAGTTCCTATTTAATTATATACATCAATCATTCATGCTTATATAGATTCGTTAAATAAAGTGGAGTTTATTTAGATGGACACACATAAGTTTATTAAACTGAACTATATACATCAAAATGAAACCATTTCACCACTATCCATCTAAAATGCCCCAAATGGGTGTATATGAGGTTGAAATTCATGGTGATATAAATTTAAAGCAAGTGTTATATATCGACAACATGGCAGCGGTTGATACTAATTAAAATTGCTTTGTTGAGGAATTCTATGAAAAGACCCTGTCGTAGGAGTCGATGCTAATAAGATTTGAGGAAATTCTGATGAAGCTTATAAATGTTATAATAATATTGTTCATGACAATTGACAACTTATTGACTATCATTGATTCTTAGTCAATATTAAGCACCTGTATTTGATTTTCATTTTGTTTGTGATCAAAGAGAGTAGAGATTAATTATGAAGTTCTTGGTTTGGAATTTGATTTCGAAGACTTCTTAATTTGTTGTTTAAGGATTATATATGTTAACTTATTATTCACATGAATATACAACAAGCTAGTCAACAGTACAATATGCATGGACATATACGTACGAAGATTTATGAATTATGAATTATGATTGAGCATGAGGAAGAGAGCAAGGGAGAATCTTATTATATGGAAAATATTTCAAATTATTACATATATTATATTGAGCTAGAGATTCGAAATTAATTAAGCGGAATCATAAGCACATTCTTCAGGAAAGAATTGGATTGAATTGATGTTGTTATCATAAATGATGCGCATGTTTTGCTGGTCATTTGCTCCTAGTATTGACATCCCGTTTCCTTTAAATACGTTTAAGCAGAAATAGGTGATTGGCCCTTCGAAACGAGTATGTACGAATCTACTGTCCACCGTATAATCAGCTCCCTCGAAATGATAGGTGATCGTTGGATGTTGATCAAAACCTAGTCTCTCATCATAGCAAATTTGATCATTAATAGCAGTAGGCCTTCTCTGAAATCCATAAGATTCGTAATGTCTCTGCAATGCCAACGTCAACGCTCTATAAGCATTGACTCTATTAGTGCGTTGATCAATCAAAGTAAACGGAGCTCCTGAATCGATGAAGAAACCGAGAGTAGTACTATCTTGAACATTTCGATCAAAGGTACCGGGAGGGAAACGCAGGGGAATTGAATTAACACTTATATCTAACAAGTTCAGCATATAGAAATACAAATAATGGCACAGTCAAGTAGGGTGTTGTTTGGACCATTCCAGTATCAAAAGGGATATCATCTCCGAACCTGAGGTTAAGAGGGTCTGTTTCTTCCTTGAAAGGAGCCATACAATACGAGAAACGTCTGCCGATGTTATCACCCAATTGGGACAATAGTGAATCCGGGGATAAACTTAATCCCATGATCCCGGAAATCTGTCTATCCTCCGCAAATATAAAACCATGGTTATTATTGGAGCAGCCAAATATTGTAGGGGATGCCTCAATGTCAGGACCGCCATAAATATCATCGAACTTGAATGATTCCACGGATGCAAAACCACTCGTAACACCTCCAGAAAAATATCTGGTTTCGTATACGCATACGTTGTCAACACATTGGTAAAGCGGATTATTACCCGAACAGAAGGGGTGTTCACAAGGAAGTCTTTGATAAGTAGAGGAAGCCTCAGAATTGTAGCGGGGGGAATCTTGAGCGTAACAATTGACACAAGGCTCACACTTGTGTCCAAATTTGGCCACCACCCGTGTCTACCATTAGACGCACTTCTACTGGTGGGGTTCCGATCCCAACTTCCCCGATGTAGTAAAAATCATCGTGAGTCATACGAATGACAATATTATCAGGGTTTAATGAGGAGTTTCGAGTAGTAGTAGAAGAAAAGGAAGTCACATAGTTGGCTCTAGCGTGAGAGAAATTAACCGATCTTTGAAATCTTTCGAGCTTGGTGAGGTTTCCAGGATACAATGGTGACTGTGGAGAATCCCTGGGGATGAGTTTGAGACGGAATCCTACGGATTTTGAAACAGAGAAATGGAATTTTGAAAAAATAACCAGGCAAAGAAATAGTGCAGCTACAGGGAAATTTTGCATAATTAGTGATGCCATTTTGCAAGTGAAAGATGAGCTTCTCAAGCATGTCACAAGCTCTACTTATAGGTGTTCATAAAACTATAAGAATCTCATAGTCATTATTTTAAATATGTTTTCAGAGAGGAAGGAATTAGTATTTTCTTGTGTTGGTCAAGTTTTCCATGTTTGACAAAATACCATAAATTATTATTTGAAATTTGACTCCCCTTAAAGTTGTAATTATTAAAGAGACGATATGTTTTTGGCGTTTTTGTTTTTTTAAATATTAATTGGGGTGAAAACATAGAGAAAGGATTGAATCAAGGAGGATCATCAATTGTTGTATGTGTATATCTATTTCAAAATATACACTATAGTATCTTCCATATTTTCCGTATTGACTATATGTTGAAAACATTAATGAAATTTATGTTAATTTTGTATTCCTATATTTTCATAAAAAATCAATATTTTACTTCCTTGTATACGGGTACACACTAACTAATTTAAGCCAACGATCAACTTGATAACCAACTTCTATGATAATAATAAATTTAAATTTTAATAGTGATATGGTATGTGAGTTGTCAAGATCCTATAAATCATGATATAATTGTATTAGTGGTATGATCTTGATAACTCAAATGTCAAATCATTTGGACACAATTTTTTACAAATGTTTTAGGCAGCCTAAATTACTCAAATATTGAGACCATCTCCGATGCATATGTCAATACCAAATTTGGTACAAAAAAAAATAGTGAAATGTTATATTTGAAACATTACGTTTGTATTGTATTCCAATACACAATTCTATTTGAAATTCTATTTTTATTTATTATTATTATTATTTAAATTACAAAAGTCAACAAACACAATTAATGCATTTATTTTTTATTATTTAAAATTATAAAAGTCAATAATTGCATTTCATGAATGCATACAATTAATACAATTATGGCATTTTTATAATTAAAAAAGCAGTATTTATTGATATGTCAAATTTGGTATATGTTATCATTTATACTAAATTAACATATGTCAAATTTAATACAACATTTGGCACTACATTGCAGCATATTTTCTTTTACCCTTGTACTAAATTATAGTATTGGCATAATAAAATAGCATTGTATTGGAGATGCTCTAATATCGACAAATATATTGTGAATCTCAATTTTTTAAAATATTGATGACAATTTTTATATCAAATAGATATTTGAATAAACTTTGCATCCCTACCACTTTCACAAACAGAAAAGTTTGTGTCAAGTCACAAACAGAAAAGTTTGTGTCAAGTCACAAACATTGCATCTTTATCAGTTTCACAAACAGAAAGTGTTATTGACGCAAGGTTTGTGCCATTTCCTAATTGATTTAGAAGTATAAAAAGTTTTTGATGAAATTGAAGATATTGATAACAAAAATAATCTAAACAGATTTTGATTTTGAAACTAATAATAATTAATTTAAAATTTTCACGACAATTTTGGGATAATTTTGATTCATTCTCCATACTTAACAATCAATTTATATTTCCTTAAAAGAAATTGAAAATATATCTAAAATTAGTATGTAAAAGAGAATTTAGGTTTTAAGAAATTATATATATATATATATATATATACACACGTCAAACTAAAACAACTTAAATTTATTATTCAAAATTAATTTTAACTAATCATTAATAGGAATTTTTTTTCTTCACAAAAGATTAAAATAGGAAAACTAATTAATAATTATTAATGGGTGTATTTACAAACTATTCTCGGTAATTTTGCTCAGGGGTACTATTGGATTTTCAAAAACATACTAATTTGGGGTGTGTACATACAATTTTTGATGGATACAAATATCGCCACTCTAATAGTTGTCTGTATCAATTTACACAATGTCAAGCCCAAGCCCACCCCTGCCCGGTCCGTTTAGTTTGATATAGGCCTCAACTCTCTTATTGGGCTTTAACTCGGTCCAGGCCTATTCTAGACTCACTTAACAAGTGAAACCCAAATAGCTTTTCTTTTTATATTTCATATATATATATATATATATCTCTCTCTCTCTCTCTCTTTCTCTCTCTCTGTTGATTTCCTCCTCTAAAAGACATCACGAGTAAAGGTGTCCACAGTTTGATTAAACCGATGGTTAAAAAACGAAATTGAATGGGAAAAATCGGAACCGAAATCGTAACCAAAACCGGCAGTTACAAAACCGATTGGAAACCGGTTTTGAGCCGGTTCGGTTATGATTAGAATTGCCCAAAAACTGTCGAAAACCGCAGGTTTTATATCTAATTTAAAAAATATATATTAAAAAAAATCACCCAACCAATCAGACGACGACACGTGGCATTGAATTAAAAAATACCGGTCGGAACCGAAACAGAACCGGAACAGGTCGGTTTCAGAACCGAAACCAAAACCAAAACCAAAACTATAACCGCCAAACCGACGGTTATAAACCAAAACCAAACCAGCTAGGCCGGTTAATAAATACAATCATTAAAAACATTTTCTTTTCCTTTCATTTCATTTCCTTTCTCTCATATTCCACCAATTCAAACATAGTGTAAAGGGTCGTTTGATATGAGGTAATTAAAATAATCTGATTCTTACTAAAGTTAAACATGGTAATATGATTCCTGGGAAACCTGTATATATGTGTTTGGTGTTGTATGGGAATGTTATGTCGGATTCCTTGGAATGTTAGATAATTGTATTTGGCTGCACATAGAAATCTTATATTATATATATTTAAATAATTTAGATAATAAATATTAAAATATATTTTTATATATAATATATATAATATAATTTCTATATTAATATATAATATGTATATAATATTAATATATATAATATAATATATATTATTATATTATAATATATATTATATATTATATATTATATATATATATATATATTATCTTATATATCATATATATTAATATATATTATATATTAGGGTGAATTTCAGTTTAGTCCCTCTAGTTTGACATAATACATAAACTGGTCCCTCGGTTTTCAGTATTATGTTGACAGGTCCCTACAGTTTCCCAAAATCTCTATTTTAGTCACTGTCGTCCAATTCCATTATGGTTTACAAAGATTCCGTCCAAGTGGTTAGGGTAAAATCGTAAACTGACATAACAAATATTAAATTCTGATTAAAAAGTAATTATTAATTAACTAATTAAAGAATAAAACAAACATTGATCTCTCTCTCTCTATTCATCTTCAACATCAAACCCCTTCTTCTATTCAACTACACCATTACCAAACCCACCTCCACAACCACCCACCGATCAATCTCTCAGTTGGACCACTACCTCTTCTTCATTAGATCTTGTTGAAGCTTACCATCACCATCACCAAACACACCAGTTCATCACCATTCACTAACACTGATTCATCATAAGTTCATCACCATCACCAAACTAACACCGGTTCTTTCAATCTTATCTCTCTCCCTCTCGATCTCAACCTCAGGTCCCTCTTGAATTAGAAAACAAAATAAACAATACCACTACCACCCAAACCCTAGCCATCAAACCCACCACCGTCAAAAACCAGAGCTCGACCCACTGTCGTGTAGCGTCGCCGCTGCCGCCGCACCAGCCTTTGTCTTTTTCCTCTCTCTCACTCTTCATCTTTTCTGATGTGTGTGTGGACTGAAATGGTTTGGGTGTGGATTCGTGGTGGTTCAAACCAAATCTAGGTTTGGGTATTTGGAGGTTTGATGAACGGGGTGTGGTTGTTTGGTGTGGATTTATGGTGGTTCGATCCAAATCTAGGTTTGGGTATTGGGAAGTTTGGTGGTGGTTTGGGTGGATTTGTGGTGGTTCTAACCAAATCTGGGTTTGGGTATTGGGAGGCTTGATGAACTGGGTGTGGTTTGACGGTGGTTCAGGTGGACTTGGTGGTGGTTCGGGTGGATTTGTGGTGGTTCGAACCAGATCCGGGTTTGGGCATTGGGAGGTTTGATGAACTGGGTTGGGTTTTGGGAAGTTTGATGAACTACGTAGGGTTTTTGGGTTTGGTTGTTTAAAGGTTTGATGAATCTGGTTTCTAGTGTTGATTGAGATGAAGATCCAGAGAGGATTTTTTTTATGCTATATTTAAAAAAAATTAAAAAATATAAAACAAAAATCAGGGGCAGCTAGGTCATTTGACAATCTGTCCCTGTCAGATTACACTTTTTCAACAGAAATCGTGACAGAAGGACCAAACAAGATAATTCTGAAAACCGGGAGACCAGTTTGTGTATTAGGTCAAATTAGAGGGACTAAAATGAAATTAACCCTATATATTATTATCTTATATATTATATATATTATATTATAATATATTATTATTTTGTATTATATATATATTATATATTATATATATATTATATGATATATGTGTTATATATATATATGTATTATATAATATATTATTATAATATAATATATATTATTATATATAATATTTATACATTACTATATATTATTATTATTATTATTATTATTAGATATTATTTAATTTATATACTATATATATAATATAATATATATATATATAATATTATTATAATATATATTCCATTTAATTTATATTAATTATTTTTAAAGAAATTTAAGGTGGGTCCCACGATGGGAATCAGATGGAGGGTAATATGAAACTCACCTGTTGGGGTGGGTTTCACATTACCCCCTTGGAGGGTAATATGATTCTCATGGTAATCACTTTCCCGAGAATCGGAAAACTCAAACCTTCTACCAAACTTGGGAATGATATCAGATTCGCATTCCCATGTAAAAATTAACCCATACCAAAAGGCCCCTAAAAGTCTTCGCCTTTAGATTTATTTTATTGAATCATCTATGTGAAAGACATGTGAAAAAAATAATAATCTAGAAATGAATTTATTTAAAAAAAATGGTTGCTTTAGATTTAAATGCATTAATATTTCATTTATTGTATGTGTGTGTATATATATATATATATATATATATATATTAATATCATTATTCTATTTATTATCCTTATTTTTTAATATGATTAAAAATTATTTATCTTTTGTCATTCTTCTTATCAAACTAATTAAATATATGATTAAATTAATAAATATTTAAAATTCTTTTGTATTCTTAAAAAAATCAATACAACGACACATTCCAATTTTATTGTTGCATTTATTAAAAATGTAACGGTTGATAATAAAAAAAATAAGAAAATGATTGGGTGCTAAATTATAAATTAATAGTGAATTGTAATTATCAACAAAAAAAATAAGAAAATGATTGGGTGCTAAATTATAAATTAATAGTGAATTGGAACAATAATTACAAGAATATATAAATTCTCATTTGATTATCTCCACCTTTCTATAACATCTTTTCATTATTTTCTACAATTTTATATTCTCAACAGTAATTAAGAAACTCTTCGTTTTCCAACCTATTTTTCTAAAAATTAAATTCTCTATTGAAAAAGTTTATGTGAGGCATGACATACCAAGACGAAGAAGAATTTGAAAGAGCACATGTTGTTAATAGTGAATTCAATTAGAGATGTCACTAATAAATACAGTTCCATCTAAGTCTTCTCAAATTCAAAGAGTTTAGAGATCAGGCTGCTCAAAGCAGCTCAACACCACCAGAATGTCTTTTTTTCATTTATTCTTAAAAACCTTTTGAATCGTTGATTTAACATTGATGAAATTCTTGACAGATTTTTTCTAGGTTCAAACAAAGTTATACAAATTGCATTAGGACGATTTGTTTCTGATGAGTTTATAGTTGGCCTTCATAAAGTCTCTAAGATAATCTGGCTCACGATTTTCTTACATTACAATTTTTTAAATTTCTAATCGTTCTTACTATTTATGTCATTTTAAATTATTTTTATTTGAATTTTGTCCAGCTTCTTCGTGGAGATTTTAGATTTTTTCTTAAGAATTTACCCAGAAAAGAGGACGAAAGATAAATGGTTGTTGGAATTTAATAGAGAGAGCAATAACTCTTCTTTTTTAATTTATTTTAATTTTTAAATTATTCATATATATATATACCGATAAGAAATATATTTGTTTTTAGGTTTGAAATAGTTGTATATCTACTGACATTGTTGTTTTTATTTTTTAATTAAAGAAGGAAAAAGTTTAAGTGTCATGGATGCTAGGTATAAGATACCAGGCAAGGAGAAAGTATACTTTTCTTAATTTTTTTTTACTGTTTAAAGATATGGAAATCTTTAGTTTATTATTTTTAATTGGAGACAATTATTACTTTTCAAATGTAATTTAATAAATTTCTACATGCCCCGATTGCTTGAATAAGAGATTAGTGGTCGGATTCAAGCATTCTCATTTAATGGAGATTATAAGATTGATTATAATTTTATAAATAAGCAGAATGGTCGGTAGATGTTGTAGAGAGAAGCATTCAAATTTCATTGTTATAATAGAAATTGTATACTATATGGTTTTTTTTTATTATTGGCAATTGATGATTTTTGTTTCACTAATGATAAACAACTCAGTAAAGTAACTCAAAAACAAATATCTCAATCATATACAAAAATGTTTTGACAAAATCATTCTGAAACCTAACCAATACGTTGATGAATTTTATAAATATTTATAAATTGTCTCTTATCTTCAAAATTCAAATTGAAAATCAATGCATATGTACATTACGATATTATATATATACACAAATATATTAGAAACTATAGGGCTTTTATGGAAGGTCAAAAAAAGAAAAGTCAAATCTAACCCTTGATAAACAAAACTCAAAAACAATTTGTATCAAAAGAATAGATGGGTCATGATTCCATTTATTTTCAATTAATTTATTCTTTTTTATCACAATTTGTTTTTTGAAAAAATAATTTAGATTAGTTTTTTTTTAATTACTGTTTTGATGCTTTTCTATATTATTTGAGATAAATACAAGATTTCGAAATTGCTGTCGAAAGGTTTGTTGTTGTACTTTATAAAAGAGGAACATTAGATATTCCATTTTTTTTTTAAATTCTGTTCCAAATGATGTGGCACGTTAGATGTCAATATCATATTAGTCACCACATAATCTCATGATTTATAAGAAGTTGACAACTCACGTGCCACATCACTTGAGAAAAAAAATTATGACGTCTAACATTACTCTTTATAAAATCAATTTATGTGAACAGATTATAAAATAAATTAGATATTATGCTTTTTTTTTGTCGCCAAAAATTAATTAATTGTGGATTATGGTTCATTGACATACATTTAAAAACTTCAATATATTTACCGGCACATATGGTAATTCAAGGAATGAATGGTGTAGTCATTTTTGGTTTTTATGTATAGCATGACCTAAAAACTATTACACGATCAAGTTATGACTGCTAAAAGTTGTATATGTGCATTAAATACTATTACACGATCAAGTTTAATATATTATTTTCTTGAATACATAAAAAATTAATTGGTTTCTCTTTTGGCTACATGAATACTAATAAATTTAAATACATTAATGTTAGAGAAGCCAAACTTTTAGTCCAAATTTCAACTCAAATGATGTGGCATGTGTTTTTTTTCATTAACCATATAATCCTATATTGTGTATGGCGAAGACAACTCTATTTATGTTAATTAATTGTGTTGTATAGCATTACTCATTTAAATATTAATAGTGATGTGGTATGTGAGTTGTCAAGATCCTATAAATCATGATATAATTGTGTGAGTGATATGATCTCGACAAGTCAAATGTCAAATAATTTGGACACGATTTTTAACAAATGATTTAGACAACCTAACATTACTCAAATATTAAGACCATCTTCAATGTCAAATTTAACATAAAAAACTAGTAAAATGTTATATTTGAAACATTATGTTAGTATTGTATGCCAACGCACAATTCTATTTTTATTTTTTATTATCCAAAATTATAAAATTAATATGTTAATTTTTTATTATTTAAAATTATAAAAGTCAACAATTGCATTTCATGAATGCATACAATTAATACAAATATGGCATTTTTATAATTTAAAAAGTAGTATTTATTGATTGGTCCAATTTAATATATGTTATCCTTTGTACCAAATTAGCATATGTCAAATTTGACACAACATTTAGCACTGTATTGGAGTATATATTTTTTACCTTGTGCTAAGTTATAGTATTTACATAATAAAATAGCATTGCATTGGAGATATATCGACAAATATATTGGGAATCTTATTTTTTTAACTATTAATGACAATTCTTACATCAAATAGATATTTGAATAAACTTTACATCCCTACCACTTTCACAAACAGAAAAGTTTGTGCCAAGTCACAAACCTTGTATCCATGTCAGTTTCACAACCAAAAGTTGTAGGGATGTAAGGTTTGTTTCATTTCACAATTGATTTTGATGAAATTAAAGAATAATTGATATTGATAACAAGAAAAATCTAAATAGATTTTGATTTTGAAAGTAATAATAATTAATTTATAACTTTCACAATAAATTTCGGATGATTTTGATTCATTCTTCAAACTTAGCAATCATTTATAATTTGTATTTCCTTAAAAGAAATTGAAAATATATCTATATGGGTTAGACTAAATCAACTTAAATTTTTGACTTATAATTTTGACTACAAAATATCAACCACCCGTGTGCTCTTAATCCAAGAGTTGTAAATGCATTTAAATATCAACCATTAGATCATGAGCACATGAGTGGTTGAAATGTTGAAGTCAAAATTTTAAATCATAAATTTAAGTTTTTAGCTTGATCCCATCTAAAATTAGTAAAAAATCTAAGGTTTAAGAAAATAGAAATAATATTTAATATTATATATATATATATATATATACACACACATATATCGGTCAAACTAAAATAATTTAAATTTATGATTTAAAATGTTGACTAATCATTAATTGGAATTTTTTTTCACAAAAGATTAAAATATGAAATTAATTAATAACTATTAAAGGGTGTATTTACAAACTATTCTTGGTAATTTTACTCGATGGCACTATTGGATTTTCAAAAGAGTAAGTTGCACTAAACCTCCCTGAGTTTGACCTCTTACACCCAGAAACAACTTTATAATTAATTGATACTCAACCCCCCTCACGTTAGTCAACAGGTGTTAGATTTAACCTTTGACCTTGTATAAACAGTAAAACGTCTAAAATGCCCCTAACATTATTTAACAACAGTTTATTTACTTTTATAACCCTAGAAAAAGACAAAAAAAATATTTTATTTATAAAAAGACAATATTTTATCAACCGTAAAAAAATGCAGAATTTTTTTCCCAATTGATTCCAAGAAATTTTCATTTGTTTCTCAGTTTTTCTGCTATGAAATATTCTCCAAAAACCATATCCACAAAAATAGCACCAAACCATATCCACTCATACCCATCATCACCATCAGATACATACACAACATGCTCCCTCTTCTCTCTCCTTTCTCATCGAATATCTTTCCTTCCTAAACCCGAATCATCAACCTCAAACCTCAATCTTCCACCATCATCACCAAACCTAGATCATCATCTTCATCTCCCTCAATCTCATCTCTCTCGATCCACCATAACCATCACTAACAAATTAAATTCCACAAACAAGAAAAACAAATCGAATCAACAAAAAAAACCACAAATCTCATCGATAATCCATATTTTTCAATCCAAACCAAATAAATAAATAAATAAAATCTCAAAAATCTAGAAAACAAATTCAAAAATCTAGAAAAAAAAATTGAAACACGATTAAGACAACAACTGTAATGACGGAATCAAACCCACCATTGTACAAAGCTGGGCCATAATTGGTCAAAACGAACGGCGTAGTAGGTGATGCCGACAAACGTCGAGAACCCACAAGATCATGATCGAGCCCAAACCACGCAAGGCTGTGCAAAACTTGAACACATTCAAGGCCATCGTAGGTTGAGATAAAATATTTATATTTTAAAAAAGCAAAAAAAAAAAAAAAAACCATCAGATCTCCACCAGATCTGGGTCTCCATTGCAATGGGCCTCTATATTAGATGAATGGACACCCAGTGTGGGTCTCCATAAATCGGCAATCGCCGATGAAGGAGACCCATCATTCCTCGACGATTCGTCTCCATCGTAATCGAAGGATTTGTTGTTGAGTTGTGGCGTTGTAAGGTTAGGGAATCGATGGTAACGAGGATAATAGGGTTCGAAAGAAAAAGTAGACGATGTTGATTATGATGGGGTTGACTTGGTGAACTTGTAGAAGAACATATGTTTCTTGGGATACTTTGATTTGGTGAATTTGCAGCTGAACAAGTCTATAAATGAAACATATGTTATGATTAAGAATAATCCAACGTTTGTGTTTTTTTTTTCTTTTTTTGGTTGGTTTTTCTGAATTTGTTTACATGGATGAGATTCCAGCTCTTGAATATGGATTATTGGGGAAAGTCCAGCTTGGGTGTTGAATCAAGATTTGATTTTTTTTTTCTCAGAAACAAATGGTTTTCAACAAAAAGTGAGAGTTTTTTTTTTTTTTTCTAAAAGAAAAAATTGTCCCACCAAAACTTCTCATTAATGTTGCTGCTTTTTATAAATAAAATATTATTATTTTTTTATCTTTTTCTAGGGTTATAAAAGTAAATAAACTGTTGTTAAATAATGTCAGGGGCAATTTAGACTTTTTATTGTTCATATACTGTCAAAGGTTATATCTAACGTCGGTTGACTAATATGAGGGGGGTTGAGTGTCAATTAATGATAAAATTGTTTCTGAGTGTAAGAGGGTAAACCTCAGGACAGTTTAGTATAATTTGCGCTTTTCAAAATCACACTAATTTGGGGTGTGTGCGTACAGTTTTTCATGGGTGTAAATATCTCTACTCTAATAGCTGTCTGTATCCATTTACGCAATGTTAGGCCGGTCTGGTTAGTATGATATGGGCCTCAACTCACTTATTGGGCTTTAATTCGGTCCAGGACCATTCTAGATTCGCTTAAAATGTGAAACCCAACTAGCTTTTCTTTTTATTTCTAAGCTCTCTATCTTTCTCTGTTGATTTCCTCCTCTGCAAGACACAACGTGTATTGATTTGATCAGCTCGCTTCGCTCCAATGTCGGTATGTTTCTTCTTTCACTGGGTTTTTTTTTTAATATTCTTGAAAAATATAGTTGTTCATGCCTAGGGTTTTAGTTTATCGTCTTCCAGTGGAATGATACATGTGTTTTTGAATTCAATCTAATTAATACTATATGCTAGTTTTGTGTGAGTTTTCAGCATCTTCAATTAATCAGAACCATCTGGTTGTTAATTTGCGTGATTAGTACAACATAACTACTTCAATTTATGAGATTCCTTCAAAAAAAAAAATGCTTTATGAGTCCATTGTTGGGATCCTATTCCATTTAAAGGGAGTGTTCACTCCTCAATGTGGCTTGGTGATAAGTGCATTAATTCAGTCTGAAATGTCCAGATTCGAATGAGTCTTTAAAAAGTAGTTTTTATTAAAAAAATGTGATTATTTAGAGCTAATGGAAAACATAAAATTTTATAAAATATACAATATAGATTTTCATTAACAATACTAACTGAAGAGATTGTAATATTTTTGGACTATACAATAAGTGCAATTTGATGAACATTCACAATCCGACAAGGTGCAATTTACAAACAAGTCTGTTAATGAACAAACAAAATTAAAATTGTCTTTACATATGTTCAGAAATATTCAAATCAATAATTAAGTTTTAATTTTTAGTTTCAAAGAGTGATATGGGAAATTCTATAAAATTGTTATTTGTTCAATTTCGTGGATTTATTGTATCCTGGAGGTAATTTGTCTTTGAACCCCTTAGCAAACTTCTGAGTGGGCAAAATAATACGATGATGTTTGGGTGTTGACCGATCGGCACCCAAAATTCTGACCCACTAATTGAAATGTAGCACGTGGTCTTTTTTCTTTTACTTTTTACATTTATCTCCCTGCATTATTCACAAATTGGGCCACGCATTTGCACTTCAATTGGTGGATCAGTATTTACTATTTAGGGAGCTGACCAGCACCCAAACATTATCCAAAATAATATATGGAAAGTAATTCCTTATTCCTCAATAATTTACTGAATTTCATCAGCACTTAGCCACTTAGGCTATGTTTGGGATTGCTTTACTTAAAAAATAATTTGCTTATGGCTTAACTTTAGAAATAATTAGTTTGACATTCATTGTATGTTAAAGGGTATGGGAAACATGGTGGTAGTGTTTAACCCAAGAGCTACTAACAATTTTGCTGATATGCTTGCTAAGAGGAGTTCTGCGAGGACTGGTGATGTGGAGGATTGGGATGTCTAGCGTCCTCCATGTGCGTCGTTCATTGTTGCTGTTTATGTTTCCTGGTCTGTGTTGCTTTATTTTTTCTGCTCTGCTTTGGCTTCTACTGCTGTCTCCTTGGGCTGTTTTGGTTTTGGTGCTGTTTTGGCTGGTGTGCCTGGCCTTTGCCTTAGTTTGTTCTTGTCTTGTTTCTCCTTGCCCTTTGTGGTCTTTATAATATGCTGTTAAAAAAAAAACAATAAAGTGGGTAAGTGTTTGGTAAAGTGAATTTTTAAATTGTTTTGTTTTTGAAATGGTGGAATACTTCTTTGTTGAAATGACAAAAATAACCATCATTTTAATGTACTAACAATTTTAAAATGATAGTGTTGGGCTTTTCAAATAGCTTGGGAGAGAATGGGCTCGTTGAAGACCAGGCCCAAAAATATCCGACCCGTGGGTTGACCCGGTTGCTTGAAAACCCACATGCTGCCGCACCACACCAATCGTTGCTCGTTCACCATCGCGCAGGCCGCCGCTCATCTCGTGCCGCTACTCATCAAGCTCGTACGGTTCTTGTTGTGACCAAGTCGCCGCCGATTCCGGAACGCGTCGTCGCCATTGATCAACCGGTAGAGCAACTAACCATACAGGATCAGATCTCCATCGGCAAAGTAGAACCCAGTGTTATGGTTGCCGTTATGGATCAGGTCTCCGTCGCGAAGTAG
This sequence comes from Dipteronia sinensis, assembly GCA_033220585.1. Taxonomy (NCBI): domain Eukaryota; kingdom Viridiplantae; phylum Streptophyta; class Magnoliopsida; order Sapindales; family Sapindaceae; genus Dipteronia; species Dipteronia sinensis. The sequence continues at coordinate 4,331,767 of CM065642.1, forward strand.
ATCGGATCGGATCGGATCTCCGTCGCGCTACGACGGCTGCTGGATCGTCGTCGGTGAATGCCGGTCCTCCTCCGGCATCAACCTCCGTCGGTGGTCACCACCATTCCGGATCATTTTTTTTATTTTTTTTCATATTTTTTTTATTATTATTATTAAATATGAGGGTAATATTGTCTTTTAATAAAATAGTGAGGACATTTTAGACATTGCATAAACAATAAGCTAGCTTTTGCTTCAAAAAGCAACCTCCAGACAACTTCTCAAAAGCTACTTATGAGATGAGCAAATTGTAAAACAAGCTGCTTTTGGGAAGTTTACCAAAGACCCATTTGCTCAAAACTTGAGATATTAGTGATTATTTCCCAAGTAAAAGCAATCTCAAACATAGCCTTAATATATATATATATATATATATATATATATATATATATATATATATACTCACTAATTCCATCTTTTTTTTAAAAAAATGTACTAATTCGATCTAGTACTGCAACCCCCATACTATATAGTATATACTAATTAATGAAGTGTAAAGTATCTAAATTGATGGGATACAAGGAAATTAATCTTAGTTTAAGGTAACACTTTCAATAATTCAATATACAAATTAAATTCATTGCTATATAGCTGATCATGTGTATTTGTGATGTGGGAAATCCCAATTAATCAACAAAACTAATCTTTATTTTTTCGTTATCACTCCCTATTAAACATTGGTCTAATTACTAGTATTGATTAATTATCAGTCTCTCATTTATGAGAAAACCCTTTTAACTTTCAAATGCAATCAATATTCAAACCCTTAGTTTTCAATGCTTGCATGCAGTACATATAGCTTGAACGCGCGGGTGCACACACACATACATTTATATATATATATATATATATATATATATATATATATATATATATATATAAAGAAGAACAATGCTAGTCAGTATCTAAAATACTGACCTACCAATGAGAGTGCAACACGTGGCTTAACTTGTAAGATAAATGTAAAAAGTAAAAGAAAAAAAAACGTGTTGCACTACCATTGGTGGGATCAGTTTTTTAAATACTGATTAGTCAGTACCCAAGCATTATTCTATAAAGAAACGTCTGCCCTCAATCTGGGTTATATTTATTTATAATTAATTTCTTTATAATTATCTCTTGTTCAAGTATCAATATGATACCCATTAAATATCTCTAAAAAATGGGTGTATATGATGTGGAAACTCACGGTGCTAATGTTAAGATTAGTATAATCGACAATGAAAACGTTTTTAAGGTTAAGAATTTTCGAGTTTAAGAAATCTGTACAAAGTCAGGCATCTTATGTTGTTGGGGTCGATATTAAGGTAGATAAAGATAAGGTAATGTAGTTATTAATTCTATGTGGTGTGAATTCTTGCTTGATGATTCAAACTAATAAATTATGGCGATCATTTCTTGGCGATCTCATTAGATTTTTGATGACAATAATAAGACTATTTGTTTTGTGTTTTTTGGACCCAATGACCTGCTGTTTGGAGTAAAATTCGTAACAAATATCTACATTATTTGGGTTAATATGTTGTTGTAGTTGGTGATTTGGCTACTAGGGTTCTTAAGAAACTCAACCTCCGTAATTGTGGACTAGCAGAGTTAGTTGAGGAAGTTAAACTCAGTGCAATGTCTCGTGCTTTATTTAGGTCTTCCCAGTCGTCGTACTCTAAAGTTAAGGTGGAGAAAGACTTACCTGAGACATTTTCAGACTCAAAAGCAATGGTGAAACCTTCTTTACCCGCAGGGCTAATCGTATTGACCGGAATGCTTTGTATTTTATGGAAGAATAAATCAAGTATGCAATTCATGAGGCATATACTTGTTGTTTTATTGGGATTAAGTAATTTGGAATGTCAGAAGCTTAATTATATATATATATATTAGTTTTTGTATGTGTTTATTGGAAATTTTGAATTTTATTTGGTCGTATCTAAGAGGAGCTCTTGTGTTTGTTATTTGCTGTTTATAACTTTATATATATATTATCTTCTACTTAATATATTTGAAGTTTGGATTTACTAATACATGAAGTTAATTTATTCAATATTTTTTAAATGTCATCTTTTAGTAACACAGATACACGTTTTCTTTCGGGTTAACGATGTCCAATTTTGAGTTTCTGCTACTGTAGAGATGCAGGTTATATCAAAATAAGAATAAAAATTATAAGTTATATATGTTACTGATGATTAAATGTGTATAAAAAAATGTTTAATTATCTGTCTATATCAAGCACGTCTATTTTAACACTTTTTTATGACTTTTTAATCATATTGATAAAGGGTGGTCTCGTTGTTGGTGCAATCGGTTTCTTAAAATAATAAAGGGCATTTTATTTAGTTCCTATTTAATTATATACACCGATCATTCATACTTATATAGATTTATTAAATAAAGTGGAGATTATTTAAATGGACACACATAAGTTTATTAGCTTGAACTTTATACATCAAAATGAAACCATTTCACCACTATCTGTCTGAAATGGCCAAATGGGTGTATATATATATGAGGTTGGAATTCATAGTGATAAAGTTATATTTCGACAACATGGCAGTGGTTGATACTAAAATTGCTTAGCTGAGGAATTCTCTGAAAAGACCTTGACGTAGGAGTCGATGCCAACAAGATTTGAGGAAATTCAACGTGCGATTGATAAAGCTTATGAATGTTATAATAAAATTCATGACAAGTTATTGAGTATCATTGAATATTCTTAGTCAATATTAAGCACTTGTATTTGATTTTCATTTTGTTTGTGATCAAAGAGAGTAGAATTTTCTTAGTCAATATCAAGTTCTTGCTTTGGAATTTGTGTTCGAAGACTTCTTAATTTGTTTTTCTAGGATTAATTATGAACTTATTATTCCCATAAATATCAAAAGTACAATATGCATGGACCATGTACGTATACACGTACGAAGATTATGAATTATGATTGAGCATGAGAAAGAGAGCAAGAGAGAATCTTATTATATGGAAAATATTTCAAATAATTACATATATTATTACATTGGGAGATTCAAAATTAATTAAGCGATATCATGAGCACATTCTTCAGGAAAGAATTGGATTGCATTGATGTTGTTATCATAAATGATGCGCATGTTTTGCTGATGATTTGCTCCTAGTATTGACACCCCGTTTCCTTTAAATATGTTTATGCAGAAATAGGTGGGTTGGGGCTCTGTGAAGCGAGTATATATGAATCTACTGTCCACCGTATAATCAGCTCCCTGGAAATGATAGGTGATGGTTGGATGTTGATCAAAACCTGGTGTCTCATCATAGCAAATTGAATCACTACCATCCAACTTCCTTTCCTGAAGTCCATGTAAATTGTAATATATCTGCAATGCCCCCGTCAACACTTGATAAGCATTGACGTGAGTAGTTTTTTCATCCATCAGAGTAAACGGAGCTCCTGAATCGATGATGAAACCACCTTGAAAGGTACCAGCAGGGAAATGAATGGGAACTGAATTAACACTTATATCTATCAAGTTCAGCACATAATAATTCAAATTAGGTGCAACCAAGAAGGGTGTTGTTTGGACCCTTCCGGCATCGATAGGGATATCATCGCCGAACCTGAGGTTAACAGGCTCAGTTATTAACGAGAAAGGAACCATACAATACGAGAAACGTCTGTTGAAGTTATCACCCAATTGGGACAATAGTGAATCCGGGGATAAACTTAATCCCATGATCCCGGAAATCAGTTTGTGCTCCGCAAAGTTAAAATTCTCGTTATCATTGGAGCAGCCAAATATTACAGGAGATGCCACAATGAGAGGACCGCCATTAATATCTTCGAAACTTAATGATTCCACGGATGCAACACCTCTCGTAACACTTCCAGCAAAATAGATGGTTTCGTAGACGCATACGTTGTCAACACATTGGTAAAGCGGATTATTACCCGAACAGAAGGGGTGTTCACAAGGAAGTCTTTGATAAGTATTGGAAGCCTCAGAATTGTAGCGGGGGGAAATTTGTTCGAAACAATTTATACAAGGCTCGCATTGTGTCCAAATTTGGCCACCACCGGTGTCTATCAGTAGAAGCACTGGTACCTGTGGGGTTCCGATCCCAACTTCCCCGACGTAGTAATACTGATCGTGTTGCATATGAACGACAATACTATCAGGATTTAATGTGGCGTTTTGAGTAGCAGTAGAAAAGGAAGCCACATAGTTGGCTCTAGCATGAGAGAAATAAACCAATCTATGAAATCTTTCGAGCTTGGTGAGGTTTCCAGGATACAATGGTGACTGTGGAGAATCCCTGGGGATGAGTTTGAGACGGAATCCTACAGATTTTGAAACAGAGAAATGGAATTTTGAAAAAATAACTAGGCAAAGAAATAGTGCAGCTACAGGGAAATTTTGCATAATTAGTGATGCCATTTTGCAAGTGAAAGATGAGCTTCTCAAGCATGTCACAAGCTCTACGCACTTATAGGTGTTCATAAAACTATAAGAATCTCATAGTCATGATTTGAAATTTGACTCACCTTAAAGTTGTAATTATTAAAGAGACATTATGTTTTCGGCGTCTTCGTTTTTTAAATATTATTTGGGGTGGAAACAAAGAAAAAGGATTGAATCATGGAGGATCATCGATTGTTGTATGCATAGATAGTGTATATTTTGAAATTTATGGAAAAATATTATTGAAATTTATGATATTTTCCCATAATTTTGTATTCCTATATTTTCATAAAAATCAATATTTACTTCCTTGTATAAGGGTAATAACTAATTTAAGCCAACGACCAACTTGATAACCCAAATAATAACTTTAAAATTAATTGGCGCTAAACCCCCTTGAATTGTATATGAAGTTGCATTATGCCCCTAAATGTTTTTTGTAGACGTTAAACCCCTCGAACGGTTGAAAATTGGCAAAAACTATTACAACTTACTCCCTAAGTACAAAGGGGTTTCGTCCCTATTTAAATATTACGAGTGATGTGGTATTTGAGTTGTCAAAATTATATAAATCGTGATATAATTATGTGAGCGATATGGTTTTGACAACTCAAATGTCAAATCATTTGGACACCATTTTTAACAAATGTTTTAGGCAGCATAACATTACTCAAATATTAAGACCATGTCCAATCCATATGTCAATGCTAATATCAAATTTGGCACAAAAAATAGTAAAATGGTATATTTGAAACATTATTTTAGAAATGTACTCCAATGCATTATTCTATTTCAAATTCTATTTTTTATTTTTTATTATTATTTAAAATTATAAAAGTCAACACAGTTAATGCATTTTTTAAAAATATTACAATAATTCGGATATCTATAGGAGATGGGGGAGAGACTCGAACCCACAACCTCGTGGTGTGGGTTTGAGGGACTTTCCCTTCTGCCAACCTTATCCTGTCTTTAAAATTATAAAAGTCAACAATTGCATTTCAGGAATACATACAATTAATACAGTTATGGTATTTTTGTAATTAAAAAAGTAGTATTTATTGATGTATCAAATTTGGTTTATACTATCTTTATGCCAAATTTGATACAACAATATATGTAATTTATGTAATTTATTAAATTTAATGGTCCTATCGATATTGCACCTGGAGATTAAAAATTGATAATTTGGCTCTTATTAGACCATTAAATTTAATTTATAAACCCTAAAAGTCTCTTCTCGTACATATTTTGTTTTTAAAGGAAATTTACATATATATCTTTTAAGGTTTTTTCTTTTCTATTTTTAACATTTTTGTTTCCTTTCCTTTTTTTGTTTTTTAAAATGTATTAAATATATACTAAATACACAACGATTATATTCATAAATAAATATTTTGAATTTTAATTATTCTTATAAATAGTAATAAATAAATTAAAATATCAATTATAATACCAAATTAATGATAATATATTTTTTATGGAATTAATGGTAAACTTTTTTAAAAAATATCAGTGGTATATTAATGCTAAGATAACAAAAACTTAAAATAATAATATTTAATCAAAAGTAATGGTAACACATTAAAAACATTAATTATTGCATTCAATTCAATAGATTTTTTTTTAAATATATGAAATTCACTTATAATTGTTTTTTTATTAATGGTAATAAATAAATATTTTTTAAGATAATAAAAAAATCCACTACTCTTTACATCTCTATAAGAGTCTTCACCTTTTCAGGTTTTTTTTTATTGAATCATCTATAAGAATGACACATGAATTTTTTTTTTCTAGAAATGAGTATATTAAAAAGGGATAATTACCCCGGTGGCTATTAAATTGATGACATACTATCAAAATGGTCATTAGATTGGAACGTTGTTCCAAAATGACCATTTTTGGCGAACTTTGTGACTCTAATGACCATTCCATCCAATTTCATCCAATGAGTGACTTTTTAGTAAATAAGGGGATGACAATAATTTATTTTAAATGTTTTTTAGAAATCAATTTTTTCAATGAGTGGTGTTTTGGTAAATAAGAGGATGACATTAATTTATTTTAGATTTTTTTTTTGAAAATCAATTTTTCTTTTGTTTTTTGAAATGAATAGTTATATTTAGTGTGTAAATATATATATATATATATATATATATATGTTTCAGATATGCTATACGTATATACACACACTAAATATAATTATTTGTTTCAAAATACAAAAGAAAATGTTTAGATCAATATACTTGTCTCTCTTTGTTTTTTAGATTTTTTAGATTTTGTAGCCTTAAACTTCTTGAAATATATATATATATATATTTATATATATATATATATATATATATGTTTGAGACATGCTATACATATATATATACACACACTAAGGATAGTGTATTCGATTAGGATTTCAAAAAAAATTAATGATTTTTTTAAGTGAATGACTTTTGTAGATTTTATGGACTTTTATTGACTTTTATAAACTTTACAGAATTATGAAAAACTTTCATATACTTTCATTTTAAAAGACTTTCATAGACTTTCATTTTAAAAAACTTTCATAGACTTTCATTTCAAACGACTTTCAGAAACTTTCATTTTAAAAGACTTTCATAAACTTTCATTTCAAACGGCTTTCAGAAACTTTCATTTCAAAAGATTTTCATAGACATTTATAAACATTTATTGATTTTTAAATATGATATATACTTTATTTTAGTAAAATTATATAGATTTCACATATCAACAAAAATATTTTTTTTAAAAGAATAAAAAAAATCATTGTTAATTAAACTTGACAAAAGCATCATTATCTATATATGCGATTTTAAAACTTTTATTTGTAATTTTATTATACTTTGCATCATAAAGACAATATACACCTAATTTTTTTTAATAATTAGTCAAAATTTTATTTGTTTTTTATAATTAGTTAAAATATTATAAATTTTCTCTTAGAATAAATGTAGAAAATCGACAATAATACTAACTGTTTACATGTCTTTACGAATATGGCAATGGGATATAACAAATCTACCCAAAACTAATTCAAGTTATTAAAGATAAAACATAAAACCGTACATATTTGTTGAGCGAGATTCATGCCTAAAAGTGGATTGTTTGATATTGATCATAATTACATGAAGCCGCGCTCATACGTGACTTTGATTATGACATATTGACATGATTGAGTATTGGTTTTTGTCTTTTATTATTTTTTATTAGCATAAATGAAGGTCATTTGATTTGCTTCGGTATTGTTTAGTTGCTTTGAAAAAGAGGTAAAAAAAATGAAATCTCTCATCCTTAATTACATAGCCTGTGGAGAGTTTTTTATACTAATTTTTAGTTAATTTTTTATTTTGTTATAAATCGTTAATGTTTGTATGCTTTTTTTATAATGTTTATTCATTTTAAAAGTTATTCATTTTATTTTATTTGTAAATTTTGTTAAGAATGTGTGTTCTTTTACTTGAAAATATAACATATGTTTGATGGTTAATGTTTTTCAAAGAGTTTTATGTTTTTCTTCTAAAGTGAAATTCTTTCTATTAAAAAAAAGCATTCTAAATCTTTGGTAGGAATGAAAGACAAATTGTGAGATTTGTTTTAAATAAAAGTCATTAAAAGTTATTGATATTTAAAAGTCATTGAGATATTGAATACCTCCTAACTTTCATAGACAGCTAAAAAGTTTTGATTGAATACCACATGACTTTTAAAAACTTTTTTAAAGTCTATAAAAGTATGTATTGAATACCCTATGACTTTTATAGAGTCTTTAAAAGTCTACATTGAATACACCTAAACTTTTTAATTTCATAAAAGTCATTAAAAGTCTTTTGAAATCCTAATTGAATACACCCCCCCCTCCCCTAAATATAATTATTCATTTCAAAAGATAAAATAAAAAATTGATTTCCGAAAAAACATCTAAAATAAATTAATGCTATCCCCTTATTTACCAAAATGCCACTCATTTGATGGAATTTGATGGCGTTGGATGGAATGGCCATTAGTGTCACATTTTTCATCAAAAATAGTCATTTTGGAACAACTTTCCAATCTAGTGGCCATTTTGATATTGTGTCATCAATTTGATGGTCACCAGGACAATTATCCCTATTAAAAAAGATGAAATGTTTTTAGAAAATAAATGTGGAAAAGTAAATTAATTGATCACAAGGTTTGACAATATGGAGTTTTTTAAAAAAAAATATAACAACTGAATACCTCTACATGTATTTTTAGAATAAGCGTTTATATATATATATATATATATATATATATATATATAAATTATAGAAATGGTATTTCCGAGTAAATTGGGTTGTATTGAGGAGTTTTTAAAAACATCTTTTTTTTACCGTTTTTTATTCTTTCTATTTTTAACCTTTTTGTTTTCTTTTCTTTTTGGTTTTTTAGAATGTATTAAATACACTATGATTATTTCCAAAAATAAATTTTTTAATTTAATTATTCTTTTTAACTTATAATAAATAAATATTTTTCAAAACAAATTAAAATATCAATTGTAATATTAAAATAACTGTAATTTGTTTTGTATGGAATTACTGGTAAGTTTCAAAAACATATCAAAGGTAATATATTAATGATAACATAACAAAAAATTAAAATAATAAGTTTTAATCAAATATTAATTGTAACATATTAAAAACATTAATTATTACATTCAATTCAATAGATTCTTTTTCAGAATATATGAAATTCACTATTTTTTTTAAATGGTAATAAATAAGTTTTTTTGGTAAGATAATAAAAAAATTACTCCACTATTAATTGCGTATCCATAACTATTTTTAGTTTGATGGAATAAGAGAGAAAGGAAATGATAAGATTTGGATGAATTTATAATATCTTGTTTTGATTGTTAAATGAGAGAGAAAAGAAAAGAAATGGAAGGAAAATGAGGGAATAATTTCTTCTTGTTTTACTCAATTTCGTTTCCACCCAAATTTGAGAGGAAAATGAGAAAAAAGAATCTATAATTAATGATTTTTTCAATATCCCAAAACTAACCCTACTAATGTTGGGTATTCATATTGTTAAAAGAATGGTATTTTCGTAAATAGATAAAATGACATTTATCTCCCATCCAAATAAGATTGATTTTCTTTCCTTTCTTTTATATTTATAATCATCCAAACAACAATCATTAAAAACACTTTCTTTTCTTTTCTTTTCCTTTTCGTTTCTTCATTTACATTTCCTTTCCTTTCCCCATATTCCACGAATCCAAACATAGTATAAAAGTCTTCGCCTTTATATTTATTTTATTGAATCATCTATGTGAAGGATGGGTGAAAAAACTAATAATCTAGAAACGAATTTATTTTTTAAGAAAAAGGGGGTATTATCATTAAAGTCCCTACTTTTTTATGAATTGTCACCTTTTAAACGTCTTTACAATATTAGTCACTTTAGTCCCTTGTTTTTTCAAAATAAATCACTTTAGTCCATTTGATCAAAAAAATTAAAATGCCTCTATCATGGTTCAAACCAAAGTTGAAAGACACAAGCTCAAGCCAGCTGAGATACACTAGCTCATTATTGAAGATTTGTTGATTTAAATGTGTATATATATATAGAGTTATATAATTTGTTTAAACTAATTTAAATCTATTTATATAATTTAAAATAAACTCATATATATACAATTTAAAATAAACTCATATTTAATAATAATATATAAAAACATATTTATGAAAATGAAAAAGAAAATAACAAAACAAAAAGAAACCCAGAAAATCCAAAAACATGCATGAGACAAGTCTGGCTGAGGGTCTGGGGTAGGATAATTTTTTGTGGTTTTTATCCCACGTTGTCATGTCCCGTCCCAAGCTAATGGTGTGCCAAACGTGGGACAATAAAAAGTTGTCTCACGTTGTCCCATCTCGTGTACCAAACACACCCCTACTAACATTGTTGTTCTTGATTTTTTGATTAAAGAAGGAACAAGTTTAAGTGTTATGGATGTCAGGTATACGATTAGGGGTGGGTGCAGTTCAGTTCGGTTCGGTTTTGGCCAAAACAGTATTGAACAGTTATATTTTCGGTTTTTGAAAACTTGAATCGGTTTGAACCGTATTGGACTACAAAACCGAATTGAACCGAACACTTTATCTCGGTTCGGTTCAATTCTGTTTTGGGCCTATTGGGCTTTGAGGTTTTTTTATATATTTTTTCAATTTTTGTATCATTTAACAGTCCTATTTTTGTATTTAGACCTTTGGCCTTTGGGCAATTGATTTTGGGCTATTTTTTTTAACAATCCCTTACATTCAAAACACATCTAAATAGACCGCATTACTGTTTAACTAATCAAATTTAGTCCAATTATAGGTACATGTTCAATAGTTACCATTCTACCAAATTCAGTCCATACATTACATAGAATGATAGAAGTTCAAAATAAAATAAGATCATACATAAATAATCCAACATATAATCCATAATAAAATTTGTATTTTTTTGTATTTATAGTTCGGTTCCTAGGTTCGGTTATGGTTTTGGATTAGGTTCGGTTTTGGAAGGTCCAAAACCGTAACCGAACCATATTCTATACGATTCATTCGGTTAGAACCGAATTGAACCGAACTCAACCTTAAAACCGAACCAAACACCATATTTCGGTTTGGTTTGGGTTGGTTCGGTTCGGTTCAATGAACCGTGCCCACCCCTATATACGATGACAGGCAAGGAGAAAGTAATACTTTTCTTAATTTTTTTTTATTGTTTAAAGATATGGAGATCTTTATTTTATTTTTTTATAATTGGAGACAATTATTACTTTTCAAATGTAATTTAATCAATTTCTACATGGCCCGATTGCTTGAATGAGAGATTAGTGGTCGGATTCAAACATTCTCATTTAATGGAGATTGTAAGATTGATTCTAATTTTATAAATAAGTAGAATGGTAGGTAGATGTTGTAGAGAGAAGCATTCAAATTTCATTGTTGTAATATAAATTGTACACATATGGTTATTTTTTATCATTGGTAATTGATGATTTTTGTTTCACTAATGATAGACAACTCAATAAAATAACTCGATAACAAATATCTCAATCATATACAAAAATGCTTTGATAAAATCATTCCCAAACCTAACCAATACGTAGATGAATTTTATAAATATTTATAAATTGTCTATTATCTTCAAACTTTAGCATATGCATTCAAATTGAAAATCAATGCATGTGTTCTTTAGGATATATATATATATATATATATATATATATATATATATATATATATATATATATATATACAGGGGCGGACCCACATAGAGACCAGATAGGGCCCGTGCCCCACCTCAAATTTTCAAAAAAAAAATCATTTTCTGTTTATATATATATATATATATATATATATATAATATCACAATAACACACCATAACATATGTTGTTACATAGCACTGTTGGGTTATTGTCTTCATTTTTTTAGTTTTAGTCACTGGTTCAATTCTCAGAGTAAGCAAAACAAATACTTTTTAATATCTATTTATTTTACACTCGTTTCCAATTCCTTTATCAAATTTCCATTTTCTTCTACAACAAAATAATCTATTTCTTTTTCCCCTCATTGTTCAATTCTTAACTACCCTTAATTTGTGGTTTACTTAATTCAATTTTATTATATAGTAAATTATCTTATCTATTATTATTTTGAAATTTTCTTATTTCTAATATTTTTAGTTTGACATACCTAACACATCCAATCAATAAACCCTAAAATCTCAAATTTAAATTTATTATATTAAAATAGTCCATATATTATTATGATTCATTTTATTTTATCCTTTATATTTTTCTTTGTTTTATTATTATAATTTATTTATTATCAATAATTAGAAAAATAAAAATTCAAAAACATTTCTAATAGTATTTATTAATCAATTATTTTTGTATAAATTTAAAGTGAATTCACTACAAATACAAAACAAATTTTTTTATTATAAAACTATATTTTAATTTTTTTTACTAATAAATACTATAATTTTTCATTGTTCATGTTGTTTTTCTTGTTATTGTTTATTTTTTTTAATATTTTATTTCTTGTTTTTAGTTCTTTTAAATGTAAGATTATTTAATTCATTTCGAGTAAGTATTCTATTTTTTTATTTATTAAAAATACATTATACCATCATTTTATATATAAAAAACACATTTTATTATGATTTTAAATTTTCATTAATTTTTTTAAAATAATTGTTTTTTGTTCAAGTGACACACCTCGTTAAAATTTCTAGGTCCGCCACTATATATATATATATATATATATATATATATATATTATAGAAACTATAGGCTTTTATGGAAGGTCAAAAAAAGAAAATTCAAATCTAACCCTTAACAAAGGAAACTCAAAACAATTTGTATCAAAAGAATAGATGGGTCAGGGTTCCAATTATATTCAATTAATTTATTCTTTTTTATCACAATTTGTTTTTTTTTAAAAAAAAATTTAGATCAGTTTTTTTTAATTACTGTTTTGATGCTTTTCTATGTTATTTGAGATTAAATATAAGATTTCGAAATTGCTGTCAAAAGGTTTATTGTTGTACTTTATAAAAGATGAACATTAGATATTCTATTTTTTTTAATTCTATTCCAAATGATGTAGCACGTTAGATGTTGATATCATATCAGTCACCATATAATCTCGTGATCAATAAGAAGTTTGCACCTCACATACAGAAAAAAAAATTGGGACGTCTAACATTACTCTTTATAAAATCAATTTATGTGAAAAGATTATAAAATAATTTAGATACAGTAGAACCTCTGTAAATTAATCTCATATAAATTAATATCCTCTTTAAATTAATAAAAAATTATGGTCCCGACTCGGGCCAATGTAAAAAATTAATAAACCCCTCTATCATAATAATTAATAAGTTCTTTTTAAAATCCAGTGTAAAATTTCTGTTCCGACTGTCGTATAAATTAATAATTTCATAAAATTACAAAATATATTACATAATAATCAAGAACTATAAAAGTACTTCAAGATGCTAGTTTTCACAAGGTCGCCATGTTTGATATTTTTGACTTCATCCTTCATATTTTGAACTGTCCTCATGTTATAACCAAGAAGAGAGATAGAGAGAATAGAGAGAATTTTTAAGAGTTGTTAGGAATAAATTTTTTAAGTATATCCTAAAATCTCCTTGTTATATACAACCAAAAAATAAGCCTCGTTATATAGGTGAGTATCCTTGGTCACTAAGTAATCACATTCTCAAAAGGATTTGGAAATTTTCTTAATAAATCTTTTATAAACAAGAAATCCTGAAATAATAATAATAATAATAATAATAAAACTTTCCCTTAAGAAGAAAATCGACTAAACAAGAAATCCCGAAAAGAAACTTTTCCCAAATAAGAAAACAGGCTTCTACACATTTTCTAAGACAAAATAACACATTCAAATTAATAACCCCTCTAAAATAATACTCAAGGATGGATCCCAAAAATATTAGTTTAGAGGGATTCTACTGTATTATGAATTTTTTGTTGCCAATTTAGATATCATGTTTTACTTTTCAAACCTACTTATAAGATTATGAATTTTAAAGGTAATGCAGTGAATCAATTTATGAATCATGTTAATATATGTGAACAAAATTAATTAGTTGTGGATTATGGTTCCTTGACATACATTTAAAAACTTCAATATATATACCTGCACATATGGTAATTATAGGAATGAATGGTGTAGTTGGTTTCTATGTATAGCATGACATAAAGACTGTTACATGATCAAGTTATGACTGCTATTCCGCTCAGTTAAAGTTGTCTATAAGCATTAAATACTATAACATGATCAAGTTTAAAATATTATTTTCTTGAATACATAAACAATTAATTGGTTTCTCTTTTGGCTACATGAATGTAATTGTATATTTGAAACACCAAGATATTGATTTTTTACGACAACATCTACAAGACCTTTATACAAATACAAGACTTTATATATTTCCATGCAAATTTAATCTAAAATTGCACTATAGATATTGTTAATATATGAGACTTATATAATGATTAAATTCTTTATTATCGTAATCTTAAATGAATTATTGTATCAAGATCATTTTATATTGTTTTTTAATAATTATCTTGATGCCAAAATATACGATATGAAGAAGAAGATGAAGTTGGTAAAGTCATTTAACTTTAATTGCTTTAACTTTTAAGTCTCCTTCCGGTGATTGCATTTGAGATTATGAAAACTAGAGAAGTGATGCATTACTATGAGATTTACTTATGAACACGGTGAAAAGTTACAATTGTATTATTTTTTTATTTAGGAGTATTTTTATAGTATTTTAAGGTTGAACTATTTTAAGTACGGTACAATATTTTTCATCATAAGAAAAATTTATAAATGTTATGTATACTTTAAATTTTACTGTGTCCGCACATCGTGTTGTAAACTAGTGTGTGTGTGTATATATATATATATGTATAATGTATTACTCAAACTAAAATAACTTAAATTCATGATTAAAATTTTGATTAATCATTAAAAGGAATTGTTTTTTTTTTCACAAAAGATTAAAAACAGAAACTAATTAATAATTATTAAATGGTGTATTTACAAACTATTCTTGGTAATTTTGCTCAAGGGTACCATTGGAATTTCAAAAACATTCTAATTTGGGGTATATACATAGAGTTTTTGAGAGACGTAAATATCGTCAATCTAATCACTATCTGCATCCATTTACGCAATGTCAGGCCCAAGCCCAGCCAGCCCGGTCCGTTTAGTGTGATATGGGCCTAAACTCACTTATTGGGCTTTATCTGTGCTAAGGCCCATTCTAGATTCGCTTAAAAAGTGAAACCCAATTAGCTTTTCTTTTTATTTCTCATCTCTCTCTCTTTCTCTCTTGATTTCCTCCTCTGCAAGACACCACGAGTATTGATTTGATCAGCTCGATTCGCTCCAATGTCGGTATGTTTCTTCTTTCACTGGGTTTTTTTTGTTTTTTTAATTCTTGAAAAATTTAGTTTTTCATGCCTAGGGTTTTAGTTTATTGTCATCCAGTGGAATGATACATGTGTTTTTGAATTCAATCCAATTAATACAATATGCTAGTTTTGTGTGAGTCTTCAGCAACTTTTGTACTGGCTCTAGATACTTGTTTGATACACTAGTGCTGCTTTAGTGGGTGATGTTTAATCTGGACAGGTCTGGGCTGCAATTATTATTTCCATAGCAATCTGTATTTTAAGTTTTATTAGCCCAGTTATTTTTCCTAGGGTTTTAAGATATCTCTTGGATTAAAGTAAATTTTTTTTAAAAAGAAGAGATTTTTAACATGTTATTGTAATGTTGTATGGATTGTGCTTCAACTGAACTGAGATGGTCAAAAGAGATGGAGGGGGGGGATGATTGAGAAATGTAATTAGAGGTTGAATATTATTAGCTTGTCGTCCTTGTTTGGTTAAGTGAGATGAGTGAGTGAGTGTGATGATCTGCATCTTAGGCTGATGCTATCTTAATTGAAAATACACAAACTATCGGTGGTCAACTGGGGAACGCTGAACCAACAGTTTGACTTGAATTTTGATTGCTGCAGACACAGTAATAGTATGTCTTTGTTTTCTTTTTTAGTTATGGATATCTTGTCTGCTATCTATGTTGACTTTTGAAAAGGTTCCAACACCATTGGAAGTAAGTGGTGTCCGCTTGGACCTGTGCAATGTCTTCCAATGTGGTTTACAGGGGTCTAAAAGAGGAAGTTAAGGACTACCTTTGGCATCATTTTCTTATTGTCTGCATTGCCCCACGATGGATCAAGTTGAACCAACAAAGCCATTTTGAACCAAGTTGCCTTTTATATATGAAAACGTTAACAAAACATCTAGACTGTTATTTTTGTAGATGCATATCAGATTGGTCATATTCCTAATGTTAAGCATGCACGTTAACCCTAATTTTACAACCAAGAAAAAAGAAGATGATGTGATATATATTGGTGGTTTGCAGATCTTTGAATACAATGGCAGTGCACTCGTAGCCATGGTTGGCAAGAACTGCTTTGCCATCGCCAGTGATCGCCGCCTCGGTGTTCAGCTACAAACAATTGCCACCGATTTCCAGCGTATTTACCAAATTCACGACCGCCTTTTTATTGGTATCTCTGGACTCGCCACTGATGCTCAAACCCTGTAATATTCATTCATTTGTTATTAATTTATTATTTTAATTTCTTAAACTTGATTGTTTTGTAGTTTTCTAACTATTTTGGGTTTAATTTGAACTAAAAAGGTATCAACGGCTGGTTTTTCGTCATAAACTGTATGAGCTGCGAGAAGAAAGGGACATGAAGCCTGAAACCTTTGCTAGCCTGGTCTCTGCAATTCTTTATGAGAAAAGGTTTTTGTTCAGTCTATACTAGCTTATTTTCACCATTTAACATTTGGGTTTTCATTGTATGCATACATATCTGTATTTATTTTATGTGATGTTTGTGTTTGGGTTATGGTCTAATCAATACTTTTAGGTATTTGCAAGCTTTTTGTGTATGCATGATTTAGAGTATAGTAGCACAGCTATAATTCTAATTATTATTCAACTAGATTAAAGATAAAAAATATTAATGCCCAACTTTTATCTGTTGGTATGCCTTTTACTGTAGGCAGTAGCATTGATATGTGTTATAAGTTATAACATGAGGTAAAAATTTCTACTGAATTTGTAACTTACCCAACCATACTGTCTTTTCTCATAAGTGTGGTAAGTGCAAATAATGATTGAAACTTCACGTAAACATATTTTATTTATTTGAAAGACCTTTGCTCCCTCTCCAAACATTGGTAACAAGGAATAATACGTTTTGGTCTGTACTCTACTGATATCCCAGTTGCATAATAAATGGATTTCGTATTGTGGTATATATTGTAATGAATTGTATTTTGTAATTATAACATGTTTTGTTCGTCTTAGATTAGATGCTTAAGTTTTTGCAAATTTACTTAAGGAAGTGTAAACAATAATATTTACTGTTGATCCTTTTCAGGTTTGGTCCATACTTCTGCCAACCTGTTATTGCTGGATTAGGGGATGACGACAAGCCCTTTATCTGCACAATGGATGCAATCGGAGCTAAGTATGTTGGTTAAATTCATTGTTTCCTTTTCCTTTCTGTTAAGGATGTGTCAACCTTTCTTAACTGCTTCAAATACTTTTTCTGTGGTTTTTTTTAGTTTTCTTGACTGAATCATTTTCCTTTGATGGACACAAAAAATAGAGAGAGAAAAAGTAAGATTTTCACAACAGTAGAAATTTTAAAATAAAGTTTTAGCTACAAAATCTTTATGTTATCGGTTCTTCAATTTGCTAGTCAGTAGCCTATCATCTTTCTAGTTGCCCATTTTTAAATCTGTAATCAGTTGTCTTTATGCATTTCTCAATGTCATTTTTCTGTAGTTTTCTTCATTATTTACATGCCCAATAGTCAAATTGAGTGTCTCGCCGACATGATTAATATTGTTGGTTTGGTTCTTTTCACCTTGAAAAGCCCTGATCCCATGTAAAGCACTTGGATCATGCTCAACATAAACCAATATGCAACCTAATTCATACTATGGACAAATTCTTAAAAAAAATCCATTTTGATGTGGTTACCAACTGTTTCTTCTTGTTATGTTCTGTCTTTCCTAAACATTGGGAGCTTGCAAAAGTTTTTATTGTGGTACTGACTGTTTCTTCTTGTTATGTTCTGTCTTTCCTAAACATAGGGAGCTTGCAAAAGATTTTGTTGTTGCTGGATCTGCTTCAGAATCTCTTTATGGTGCTTGTGAGGCAATGTTTAAGCCTGACATGGTACGTAACCAGCAAAAACCTTTTATCTTCTTAAAGCTGGATATTGGGTTTCTATTTCATGGCAAATTATACATTAGATGTACAATAACAACAGGTGCATGCAAAATGAAATTGTTTGGGTGTGGTAGAGAGCTCGAGTGGGTTTAATGAATCTGTGCAGTTTATGAATTTGTTTGTTCCCATGCTTGTAAAAGATAGCTGAACCTTATATTTTAAGTTCACAATCATATATTGACACCATAGTGTACTACATAATCTGAAAAAGCTATATAAAGATTCGAAAACACTTTATAGTCCATGCAGAATTAATATTAGTGGATATTCTGTGGGATTTGATGCTAAAGTGAATCAGAGGTTAGACATTTGAGGTGATTCGAATTGGCCGAAGTTGGTTACTCTCAATATTATGCACGAGGCTAATACTTTTGCATTTTATTTATAATTGTACACGAAGTCTATATCGTCTGATTCATGTTGTGTAAGATATCATAAAACTAACACAAGTTAGAAAGGAAACGGGGGGTAGTGAGTACATGGTTGTAACAGATGATCGCTGTAATGACTGGATGCATCCCTTGCCTATTAAACATGTTTTCCACTTTTCCCTTTCAATGAATGCTTTACTTACTGATTGTATTAATTCTTATTCAGGAACCTGAGGAGCTGTTTGAAACTGTATCTCAAGCTTTGCAAGCATCCGTTGATCGTGACTGTCTAAGTGGTTGGGGAGGACATGTCTATGTTGTGTAAGCCTTGTGACATTACTATTTCTTTCATGCTTATTTTTCTGCTGTAATCAATGTTTTCTTCTCTCTTTTAATGTGATAATAGTAGAAATGTTGGGTGAGAACGTAAATTACTTAGTCCTCATTGAATCTACTTTAATTAGCTTGTCTGAGGGGAGAGCCCGTGTGAGACTAAATGGGGTTAGTTGCCCCATTGAAATTCTGAAAAATGAAAATAATTGGAATTGGTTCAAACTATTTCAATGTTTTCTGATTCTCTAATTCTTGCATCTGGCATCTAGAGTTAGGAAGTAGGTTCATTTTGGAATGCTTAGAAATAAAAAAGTCGTGAGATTATTTCGTAAAATGGGAATAGTAGTTATTTTATTCTATTTATGGAGAAACTTAATAGTTGATAGTTTTCCCTTTGAAGCTTCCTTTCCCCATCTGGTATAGTTCGAACTTTGAAGCTTCTTTCCCCCCCTTGTTTTGGCTTTCAAGCTTCTTGTAGGGAGGAAACTGTTTTCAAAAAAATTTTGCCGCCATTAATGGGTCCATTGCCATAGATACAAGGGATGACCAATTGATGGGTCTTTTGCCACCATTAAAGAAATTTTCCGTCTCTGTCTCTGTCTCTGTCTGCTTGTTGGTCTAAATAAGAAGTCGGACTGGGCATCTGAATAAGAAATCTCTGTGTTGCCAAATGAACCTAGCATAAGGAGCTTTTGCTTGTATTTGGTCAGACAATTGTTATAACCATTGTTCGTAAATCTGGGTTGGTGTCATGTTAACCTTTTATGTTCATGATGCAGAACACCAACTGAAGTAAAGGAAAGAATCTTGAAGGGAAGGATGGATTGATCAGTGGCCATGAGCTGAAAGCCAACCTCAATTTCCAAATTTGGCCACGAGTTTCTCAGCAACCTCCGAAAACTGTTGCGTTCAGAGTAGTCTCTTCTATTTCTTGGTTCAGTTTTATGTTGAGGTATGTTGTACTTGTTTTACATTGTGCAAGACTCCATAGAAGACTTTAGACCCCTCATGTGAGGGGCATCGTCAAAAAAAAATGATGTTATTAGAATGCTAAATATAATTTCATGCTCGATGAACGTTGAATTATCCGAATATTTTGAAGTTTCGTAGATAACTTTACCGTTCTGCTTGCGATGTGTTTTCTTTTGTGCTATATGTACTAAGACTACCTAAATTTGCTCATGATTGTAAGGAAATAGGTTGATTGATGGATATTGAAATTACAAATTTAAGTTAAACTTTTAAATTGATTTAGTTTAACCCGAAACAAAAAATGTATGGACTCTTAAATTTTGAGGGGTTTTTTTGTTTGTTAATAAGTATATGTAACGTTGTAAAGTGTGGACGAGATATGATTAACGTTCTTGTTCTATTCATCTCTAACCAATACAAATGAGAACTAAAATTATAATGCCTCAAACTATATCGATAATAGATAATGATAAGAATGAGGACGGGTGTGACCTCGATGGCAACTCTATTTTGTATCTCAAACTAAATTTTAGAAACATGTTAGCTTCAATTTTGTTTTACTCACCCTAACCTTTCCATTGCTCAAATAAGCCAAAGTTGTTGGGTCCAATTTCAAAAAACATGTGCTTTATTTATCTTTCCATATATTTGGGTGTGATTTGGCTACAATTTTCCATCACATTGACAAAAGAAACTCAAGTAGATAAACCCTAATTTATATGAACTTTTAAAATTTTTAGTACACGTTTCCACATGTCACCCCAGGATAGGTTCAATTTGTGATGAAAGTAACAAGGCCAAAAAAATCCCACAAAAAAGTGATGAAATGTGGCAAGTTGTGAGCGGTGGAGAAAGAAAAAGCAATGGATAGAAATCCCTCTTAACACGTCAACCAGCAATATATCTGTTTTGTGCGCACGTGCATTATGTTGTAGATTTGTAGACCTCATATTTTTATTTTTATTTTTATTTTTTTTAGTCTAATAAATAGTAGATTATAACAAAATTCTCCATAAATAAAATATGAAATAAAAAAAATTGTTTACTTTTAGTGAAATCTTAAATAGATATTTTGCATAAAAAGCAAATTACAATATTAGACCAAGGGAATGTTTTGAAGTCCTTTTTTTTTTGTTGCTTGAAATAAAGATCACTAACCAATAATTCTATTTCAAGTTTTATAGAAAAAAGTTATACTATAAACTTAAACAGAATCAAGGGCAAAAATAAGTGTTAATCTTTATTTAATTACATCCTTTTTTTGGTGAAAAAATTATATTCTATTTTAAAAAAATTAATACACCTTTTTATCCAATCATCCATTTCATAAAAAGCACAATTATTGAATAAAATCATTTTTAACCACAACAGAAAGTTTCATCTAATAAAAACTGTCACATATTAGTAAAAAAAAAAGTTACTTTAGTTCCATCAATTTTTTCCTTTTATTAATAAAAATATCTATAAAATATAAAATTGTAAAGTAATGTTATATTGTTTAAATTTGATGTCCAAATCTGGTACCAAAATATTATGGAATCATTATAATCCATTCATTTAACATTGTATAGATACCGAATTTAAACACTAAATTTGAACTAATTAATATTATTAAAATTCTTAACACCTAACTCAACCTTTATTCAACATTAACTAAACCTTATATATATTCATGATTTTCTACTTATAAATATAATTTCTTGGAACGGTCCTAAGATATTCTATATATTTTTAATATTTCCATATAAAATTTCGTGATTAATAAGAAAATAAGAACTCAATTCTAAATTACATTCTCTCACCAACTTTTAAAATTATAATAATTGTTTTTTATAAAAAAAAAAATAGAATGAAAATAATTCTCCATAAAAAAAAATATAAAAAAAAAATTCAGACAACCTCCACGCATCACAACGTCACCGCAACGCTGCCCGTATAAAAAACTTCCTTGAATATGAACCATTTTCTTTCTCTCTCTGTTTTATTTTTCCAAAATCTTCATAGACGCCGCTCTTTTCTCTCATCCAAATCAAAAATTTACACCAAAAATTACTATTTTTTCTGTTGATTTCTCTTGTCAACAACTTCCATGCTTGACTTCCCTCTAAATCATCGATAAAGTTACACTTTTTTTTCTTCTGTTTTTTGTTTTTCTAACACGTTTTAGATTTGGTTTTGTTTATTTCTAAATCAGAATCTGATTCATTATTCTTTGTGATGAACACAATCACTCTTCTGGGTAATTCTACAATGAAGCTCTCTGCTAGATTATTTGTCTCTCGTCGAAGCGGGTCGTTTTTGGCTTTTTCACCATTGAAGAACCACACCAACCACCACCACCACCACCACCACCACAACATCAAAAAAATTCCAGCTTTTGACAAAAACAAGCAAATCCTATCACACCCTTTTAAAATCTTGAACTTTGAACGAGTTTCGAATAATACCCAGAAATCTTATCGTGTTTTTGGCCCCAGTTTTGGTCAAACCAGTTTTTCTCCAACCATAAGTAGAGGCCTTTTTGTTGCAGCCTCTAGTGTAGCATCAAATTTTAGAAACTTGTCGACTTCTGTGGAGACTCGTGTGAATGACACAAACTTTGAGAGGATTTATGTTCAAAATGGATTGAATGTGAAGCCTTTGGTTGTTGAGAGGATTGATAAGGATGAGAACATTGCTGGAGGCCAAGAATCAGTCACTGAAGAGAACAATTTAGAGGGTGTTAGTGGAGTTAAGGTTGAGACTAGTCCTAGGAGAGAAGAGACCGATGTCGAAAAGGAGGCATGGAGATTGTTGCAAGAAGCTGTTGTGAGGTATTGCGGAAGTCCTGTTGGGACTGTGGCTGCTAATGATCCTGGTGATAAGCAACCATTGAATTATGATCAGGTGTTTATCCGCGATTTCGTGCCTTCTGCTTTGGCTTTTTTGCTTAAAGGAGAAGGAGAGATTGTGAGGAATTTCCTCCTCCACACCTTGCAATTACAGGTAATGATTACTAAATTCACATTGCTTGATTTTATCTTATTGTAATTTGATATTTATTTTGTTGTTTTAGGCTCCAATTTTTGGTTGTATATTAATCTTAATGTAGGGGACTTATGTTTGAATATGATTGCATGGTTTATCTTTTAAGGTGTAATTTAATTGTAGTTAGATATTTAATGCCAATTTCATATAACTGGGTTGATGATATTAGAGAGGGCTAATTTTATGGTACAAACTTGCTCAAATGCCACAAAAGGGAAATTCATTTCACCTTTTTATGTGGTTGTCATATGTATTTTTAGTGATTAGTTTTCTTTTGCCAAAAATGGAAAACCTGGTTTTGATAGATGATTGAGTATCGAATGTAGCCATGTAGGAACTTCTTTCCTTGAGTTTAGAGGAATTTCAGCATTAATATGGGTACTCCGCATTTTATTTTTGTGCGGTTGGAGTTGGATATAAACATTCACTGTTTCAATATTGCGACAAATGCTTTCGCTTCTCACCAGAAAGGAAGTATGTGGTTTTGATATTAGAGAGAGGGTGGAGTAAGGAATTAGGTGGTCAATAGTTGAAACTTTATTATGTTTTATCTACTTATCTTCTGGAGGAGGGGGTTTCGTTGTTGGGTCTTCATTGGTCCTACTATTAGCCTACCATATTATGAATTTTCTGCTGGTCTGCTCCCTCAAATATTGAATTGACCATTGTTACTATGTTGTTATGTGTTTCTGTTCATCTTGAAACTAGCAAAGGTAGCCATATTTTACTTCATAGATTGAAATTAAAATTGGTTTCTCATGTTCAATGTAGAGTTGGGAGAAAACCGTGGACTGCTACAGCCCAGGGCAGGGGTTGATGCCTGCGAGTTTTAAAGTTAGAAGTGTGGCTCTTGATGAAAATAAGTTTGAAGAAGTTCTAGATCCGGATTTTGGTGAATCAGCAATTGGCCGCGTTGCACCTGTGGATTCTGGTTAGTGGATTGCAATTTTAGCTATGCTATTTTGTTTTTTTAAGGTCGTGGTAAGAGTTTCTGTTTAGCGATATCATCAATTGACTTTTGTGTTTGTTTTTTTATACTTCTCTGATAGGGTTGTGGTGGATTATTTTGTTGAGGGCATATGGAAAGATCACTGGTGACTATGCATTACAAGAAAGAGTGGATGTTCAGACAGGCATAAAACTCATTATAAACTTGTGTTTAGCGGATGGTTTTGATATGTTTCCTTCTCTCTTAGTCACTGATGGCTCCTGCATGATAGACCGCCGGATGGGTATTCATGGACATCCCCTTGAGATCCAAGTGAGTTTGAATAGCTTGTGCTCTTGTTTAGTGGTTGTTAACTAAACGTGAAAGGATCCTTTGTCTAGTTAATTGTCTCGATTATTTGAGCTTTCCATGGGCTCTATGTCTTGTGGAGTGATGAACAACTTTGTAGCGTGTGCTCTTTTGATCTGATATCTTACATTTTCCGTTGCACTTTGTTGCTATATATACTACATGATATCAATCCTGCCAGGGCTTCTCTCTCTCTCTCTCTCGCTCTCTCTCTTTCTTTTCTTGTTTGTCTCATTTTCTATTTCAACAAGGGTGGTTATACTCTGGTATCTAGCGTGGCTGCTTCTTGAAAAGTGTTGATCTTATCTTATTGTTGTTTGATGTTTGTTTATGCTATTCAGTTCAACTAACCTATCAAAACCTGATTTTGTAGGCCTTGTTTTATTCAGCTCTGCGGTGCTCCCGTGAGATGCTTGCAGTAAACGATGGGTCCAAGAATTTGGTGAGAGCTATAAATAATAGACTCAGTGCACTTTCATTCCACATTAGAGAATATTATTGGGTGGACATGAAAAAGATAAATGAGATATACCGATACAAGACAGAAGAGTACTCCTTGAATGCCACCAACAAGTTTAATATTTATCCTGAACAAATTCCTGCATGGCTAATGGATTGGATACCGGAGGAAGGCGGGTATCTGATTGGCAATCTACAGCCAGCTCACATGGATTTTAGGTTCTTCACACTTGGAAACCTTTGGTCCATTGTGTCATCTTTGGGTACTCCGAAACAAAATGAAGCTATCTTAAATCTTATTGAAGCAAAATGGGATGATCTTGTCGGGCATATGCCTCTGAAGATATGTTACCCTGCTTTGGAGTATGAAGAGTGGCGAATTATCACTGGTAGTGACCCAAAGAACACGTGAGTTCTATCTCTTTGTGTGCCTTCTTTCATGTGTATGTACATGCATGCATACATTTGCATGTTTTTGCATCTTTGTTCACAGATCGATATTCATAGATCATAGCTATAGCTAGTTGTGGTTATGGTTCAGTTTATAACTTTGGTAACACTGAAATATGTTTCTTTGATGGAACCTTGCAGTCCTTGGTCATATCATAACGGCGGATCTTGGCCAACACTCCTGTGGCAGGTGAGCTTAGATATTATGATGTTACAATTTTTGTTTTTGAGGAGTACTAAGCACGTGTAGATTTTATTGTATGTATCTCTGCAGTTGTTGGTAGTTTCTTTCAAACTTTAGTATCTTAACCGATCTCTCTAATTGTCTTCTCTCTAACCCAATTTACGTCATTTTTCAGTTCACATTGGCATGCATCAAGATGGGAAGATTAGAATTAGCCCAGAAGGCAGTTGCCCTAGCCGAGAAAAGGCTTGCAGTTGACCGTTGGCCTGAGTATTACGACACTCGAACTGGGAAGTTTATTGGAAAACAATCCCGACTCTTCCAGACATGGACTATTGCCGGGTTCCTGGCCTCGAAAATGATCGTGGAGAATCCGGAGATGGCTTCCTTGTTATTCTGGGAGGAGGATTACGAGCTTCTTGAGATTTGTGTCTGCGCACTTAGCAAGACTGGGCGGAAGAAATGCTCTCGCGGTGCTGCTAGGTCTCAGATTCTTGTCTAATGATACACCATCCTTTCCAAGACAGACTTCATCCTTGTACAGCCACAAATCTAGTTCAGACTTCAGAGTAATAAAAAGTTCGATAAAAAAACGATCTTCAACCTTATACTGTAACATATAGCAATTTATTTTTAGTCACTGTACAAATAGTAATATTCATTCATTCGATCAACGATACTGTTGATCAACAATAGAAACAAGAATGACTAATGTAGGTCCAAATTTGTGCCGTGGCCTTACCATAGTCTTATGTACTGTGTGTATATTATAGTTACATCATTATAGTTACATCATTATAGTTACATACATTTGTTTTCTCATCATAATTCAGGGTATTGAGTTATTTTTGTTGAATTGGTTGTATTTTGTTGATAATTTACTTCTCATGGATGCCCTTTATTTTCTCTAGAAAGGTATGTGTTCAAGTTATAACTTCAATGAATGTATAGTGTCCTTCTAGGTGTGGGAAGTATGGAAATTTTTGGCCTTTCAAGCCTTGAAACTAGCTTGACCAGCCAAAACGAGAGTCTTGATACAAACTAACTTATTGGGTTTGGTTGACACGAAACAATTTAGTGGGTTAGAGTAGGTTAGGCCGTGGATTCTGATAAGACTTATTTAACTAGTTATGTTTATGTTAACACAAACTTGATATGTAAACACTTTTGTCTACAATTGTAATCCTTTCCATAATTTCCCATTTCATGTAACCATAATTTTACAATTTAATTTCATAATCATGTACTCTTAGAAAGTTGGTAGTTGAGTCTAGGACTAGGCATGAGCACTAGAAAACTGATATCATCAACCTCTAAAAAGTCCATTCACTTCCATAAAATCCCACCCACAATCCTAAACTCTCTCATCTGGGCCGACAAGAACGAAACCCAATCATCAAACCCATCTCTTACACCAAAGAATCCCTCCATTTTAGCAACAAATCTCATCAAGTCATACAGTGAAAGTGGCCAGATCATTGAAGCACGTACACTGTTCGATGAAATGCCTGAAAGAGACGTGGTTGCATGGACGGCCATGATTACTGGGTACACGTCGTTCCATTATCACACCCATGCATGGCGCTTGTTCGTGGAGATGGCGGGAACCGCTGCAGTGGACCCAAATGAGTACACCGTGTCGACCGTGTTGAAAGCTTGTAGAAGCATGAAGTCCCTCTTGTATGGAACTTTGGTGCACGGGTTGGCTCTAAAGAGAGGCTTGGAAGGGTCTTTGTACGTTGACAATGCGCTCATGGATATGTACGCCACATGTTGCGATTGCATGGACAGTGCATGGATGGTTTTTAAGGGTATCAAGGTGAAGAATGATGTTTCATGGACTACTTTGATCACAGGGTACACTCACATTGGTGATGGCTATGGCGGGCTTCGAGTCTTTAGACATATGATATTGGTAAGTGTTTGATATAATTGTACTCACATTTTTTTAGCATATTTTGGGTTTCGAAAGACAATGATAGATGTAGTTGAAATAAGATATTGTTGTAGATAGAGTAGAATGAAGTACAAGATATTCATAGACAACAGCATTTATTAGGGAAGAAGGCTTCATTGATTAAAGTTTCAATTTTTGTTGTGAATCGCTCATTCAATGTGAAAGTAAACTTGTTTTAGTTTTTAATAAGAATCGCATAATCAATGTGAAAGTAGACTTGTTATAGTAAATGTTAACTTTAGGTAATTTTAATTTTTATGAAATGTATGCAATAGATGTGGTATGTACATAATATTGTTGTATTTTATGACGAACAGGAGGAAGTAAAATTGAATCCATATAGCTTTTCGATTGCAGTTAGAGCTTGTGCCTCAACTTGCTGGCTTGTTTTCGGCAAGCTAATGCACGCGGCAGTGACTAAACATGGGTTTGGATCCAATATTCCAGTAACGAACTCTATACTGGATATGTATTGCAGGTGTGGTTGTTTATCTGAGGCAAATCAATACTTTCATGGGATGAGTGAAAAAGATTTGATAACGTGGAACACATTGATAGCTGGATATGAAAGATCAGATTCCAGTGAGTCTCTCAATATATTTTCACGGATGGAGTCTGAAGGATTTAGTCCAAATTCATTCACATTTTCTAGTGTTATAGCTGCCTGTGCTAATTTAGCGGTCCTGAGATGTGGACAACAGGTTCATGGAGGAATTATTCACAAAGGCCTTGATAGAGACTTGGCATTGGCTAATTCCCTTATTGATATGTATGCCAAGTGTGGAAACATATCCGATTCTCAGAAAATCTTTAGTGACATGTTGCACAGAGATTTGGTTACTTGGACTTCGATGATGATTGGATTTGGATCCCACGGGTATGGAAAAGAAGCCGTTGTTTTGTTTGATGAGATGGTTCGGTCAGGTATCAGACCTGATCGGATTGTGTTTATAGCGGTTCTTAGTGCTTGCAGCCATGCTGGACTTGTAGATGAAGGCTTGAGGTACTTTGAAACAATGGTGGGCAAATATAATATCAAGCCAAATCAGGAGATATATGGGTGTATTGTGGATTTGCTTGGTCGGGCTGGGAGAGTCAATGAGGCATATCGATTGATACAGAGTATGCCGTTCAAGGCTGATGAGACCGTTTGGGGTGCATTGCTTGCTGCTTGTAAAGCACATAGACTTGCAGATCTCGGAAAATTTGCAGCTAGGAGAGTATTAGATTTGAGGCCAAATATGATGGGCGCTTACGTGATGCTATCGAATATTTATGCGGCAGAAGGTAAATATAAAGAGTTTGCTAAAATAAGGAAGATGATGAGAAGAATGGGGAACAAAAAAGAGGTAGGGAAGAGTTGGATAGAGGTAAAGAACCAAGTCTATAGCTTCGTTGTTGGCGACAAGATGGGCTCTCATACAGAGCATATCTATGTAGTCTTAGATTTATTGAATGGGAATATGAAGGAAGCTGGCTATGTGCCCGATTTAGATTGCTTGGTAAACGACCTGGAAGGCGGAAGTTGAAAAGCAAAAGCCGAAAGAAGAGAAATTCTTAACTGAAATCATCAACAGTTCCTGAAATTTTGATCCTTAAGCCGACTGGCTAACATGGAGATTACTTATGGGTTGAGGGTTGAACGTTTTCGAGAAGAGGTTTGGATTCTTCCATTTTTATGATGCATGATGGAGAAGAATACATCTAACTATATTGGCAAAGGGCAATAGGGCATATTTTTAGATTCAAGATATTCTTTCTGATTTCATTGTTGTCTTTGTATTTCGCCGAAATATATTTTTTTGTAGCATTCCGCTATGGCAATAGAAATATTACCGTTTAGGAGTTTACCTCGGATTTTTTTTTTTCCCGAATATATGCTGTAACAGGAGATTCATCTTGTACCATGGTGCAGAATAAATTTATACAATTTCAGATGCTCTTATCAACTTCTCATTTTTTGGCATTGAAGAATATGTATGATGCCGTGAAGAGACTCAATATCATATAAATTCATTGCGAGTTTCTTATATCATTATAAAAATTAGGGTTTATTGGTACAAACACAGCAAAAGATCTGACTTCACAATTATAATCACAGATTGAATACCAATCTCTGCTGGAAAAAATTCCCACCTATTAAAACTATATATCTCACTGGGTTATATCAGCAATGAAAGTTGCTCCTCTCCGAAATTCTTTGGCCGAACCTGCAATGCACCAGTAGTATTAGCAATGACGTGCAAGGTACGACATTAGGATGCTATGAATATACGAGACAGTTCAAAATCTTAGCTCCAAGATGTAATTGTATAAACGAATTTGTAAAATATGCTCATGAGAATACTGTTACCGATTAACAGATAAATACCGAAACTTATTGCTCTTGGCAATACTCATCAGCTTTCAGAACATTAAGATTTCTTAGCTTGTTAGTGTTCTTGGCATTCTCTGAAGCAGCAGCTACTGCCCCCTTTGTTGCAGCATCCTTCCGTGCCTTGATACAGTTCTGATAATGGAACCTGGCGGCCATGATTTGCCCGTGGATCCAACTCATGTGTTTCCCTCACTACCTCATCGAAGCAACAGAAGCTTCATCGCCCCTCTCAAACAGTGCCCCCAAATCCTTAGCACTGCTTGCCTTCTCTTCCCGGATTAAGTGGCTGCGTAAATCATTACTGAGAGAGCAACTTGCTGCCCACTGTTAAGCTTTGAACTAGACAAGCTCTTAAGGCGCAATCTTATAAACAGATTAAATGTTAAAATCACTTGGCCTGAATATGATAATCTACTACCAATAATCCATGCATGAACAAGAACCCTGCTTAAAATAGTGAAAACGATGGCGATCCCTCACCACAATTTCACGATCAAAAGCTCTGGAAATGAATTTTGCTGCAGAGTGACAATCGTTACATATTCGAAGATTCTTTATTATCCTTATCGGTGTTGGTGGGCATATGGTGATCAGTCCAAAGGCAATTGCAAGTTTCTCACTATGTCTAAATAGAGTAGTTTCCTTCTCTTCTTCTGAAATGTCAAGTAAAACCTCACGCGTCTCCGGTGCATAACCTTCAATTTTCAACTTCTTGGCCATTTCATCTAGCATAGCCTCAATCTCATTTATCTGTGGGTGTGTCGTATCTCCTGCAAGGAATTCATGAACTGTTCCATTCGCTTCAATCATGCTACAGCCAGGGATCTTCACCACGCCACGTTGCTGCATCGTTCCCCTGATCTCATGAACATCTCCCCAATTACCTTTCGAAGCATGTATATTGGACAGTAATACATGGAACCCGTCATGATCAGGCTGAAGCTCAACAAGTTTTCTTCCTATCCTCTCACCCATTTCATTGTCACCATGTTTCTTACAAGCCCCAAGCAAAGCACCCCAAGTAGAAACATCGGGTGATATAGGCATAGTCTCTATAAGTTTCTCGGCTTCTTTGAGCATACCAGCGCGCCCTAGGAGATCAACCATACATCCATAGTGCTTAATATTGGGTTCTATTCCATATTCCTGAGTCATGGAATTAAAATGGCGGTAACCTTCATCTACTAAACCCATATGTCGACAAGCCCCAAGAACACCCACAAAAGTTATCTCATTAGGCACTACACCACGTTTCTTCATCTCGATAAACATGTCAAGTGACTTATCCACCAACCCATTCATTGCATAGCCAAGAATGAGAGCATTCCAAGTAGAAACCCCTATTTCCTCCATCCCGTGAAAAACGCCTAGTGCATTTTCAACACAACCTAGTTTCATATACATATCTATAAGGGTTGTACCTAGAATGGCATTAATCTTTAGGCCATTCTTCCTTATATAGGTATGAATCCACTTGCCTTGGTCTAGAGCGGCCAAGCGGGTGCAAGCTGAGATTATACTCACTAAAATGGTCTGATCAGGCATAATGCCTTCAAGCTGCATCTCCTGGAACAATTCCAAGGTCTCGGAAAATCGATCATGTTGAGCATAGCCTGATATCATTGCACCCCACGACACAACATCCTTCTCGGACATGTTATCAAATAAAGCCTTGGCCTTTTCAATTGAGCCGCATTTCAGGTACCCAGATATCATAGAATTCCAAGATATCAAATCCAAGTTATAACCTGCACGGAATAGTTTCTCCGCAGAAACTATTTCCTCACAACTTGAGTACATGTGAATCAATGCATTTTGAAGATTGACATAATATTCAACACCAATCTTCACAACTAAACTGTGGATCAATTTCCCTATAACAACACCCGTTAAACGTGCACAAGCAGTAAGAACACTGACCACCACAACCTCATCCACCATAACTCCATGATCACTCATTCTCTTAAACGTAACCAAAGCGTCTTCATACATCTCATTCTGCTCATAACAAGAAATCAAAGCACTCCACGAAACCAAATGTTTCTTAGGCATTTCACGAAACAACCTACAAGCCTCACTCACATTACCAGTCCTACCAAACAACACGATCATCGAATTTGAAGCAATTACATTCCTTTCCGGCATCCTATCAAAAATATACCTCGCCTCCTCCACATTTCCCGCATTAACATAACCCGCCAAGATCGAATTCCACGAAACCAAATCCAGCAAAGGACTTTCATCGAACAACTTACGCGCATCACTCAAAGTCCCACAAACAGCATACATATTTATCAATGTGTTATTCACATACACATCAAAATCAAAACCCACTTTAAACACATGACCATGAACCAGTTTCCCTTCAAAAACAGACAAACGCAACGCGCTAGCTTGAACTAGAAGTGGGTATGTATAATTATCAACACCCACATTGTCATTCAACATGAACTTGTACAAACACATGACCTTTTCAGGAGAGTTTCTCTGGATATAAGCTCTCATCATGGTGTTAAAAATAAACGCATTTGGGTTCTCAATGTGAGTAAAGATTCTACAACAGTAGTTGATGTCAACAAAGGGAAGTGAGTCAGTAGAAAACTTTAGAAGTCTGCTTGAAGCAAAGGTGTCTGTGATAAAGCCTGTGAGAATCATTTGGGAGAGTATTTGAGTGAATTGTTTGAAATTTTGACATTTCTGTAAGTAATTCACTAAGATTGAGAGGTTTATGGTTGGTTTGAAGGTGGGTTTTGGATTAAAAGATGATTTGATGGAGGCAGAGAGATGGGTCAGTATTGTAGCCAAAGTCATAGAGCGCAAACGACAACAATTATTGTTTTGAAAGCAGAGGTTTTAAACTTGAAAGCCAACTTCAACGTTTGAGCATGTCAATGTCGGTATAGAAAAGAGGTTATGGTAATTAATTGCTAATTAATGGTTTAAGATCAAAATTAGCTAAACTAGCTTTTACTAATCGAAAAAATACAAATGGAATGGGACCGACCACTTTATTCCCAATCAATGAGTTCGGCACTTTAATCAAAATATCCCTATATTTTTCGGATGATGTTTAGGTGCTAGGTTAGCACCAAGATATTGACCCATAAATTAGAGGTTGATATATGGTCTTTTTTTTCCTTTCACCTTTTATATTTATTTCTTATATATATATTTTAAATAGATTACATGTCAAAATCTAATTAGTGCGATTAGTATTTTAGATACCGATAGATTAATATCTAAACATTTTTTATATATTTCATATAGAAAGGTGATTAATATAAAAAATATTCTTAAATATTGCATCATGACTATTTTGAGTATATTAAAGATATTTTCGATATACCTATCAAAATTTTGGAAATTTGAATTAACTGTTTATATCAAAACTGATATTTACTTAAATACTCTCCATTATCGATTAAATGACTAAATTACAAGAAATGATTCATAAATGGTTTGGTGTATACGTGATCATTTATTCATATTACATAATATGATTTAAATGAGTTTTAATGCTTTTAATCGGTCAAAACCCACTCATCTTAAACCACATGGCATATATGTGATTAATGCACCGAAACATTTCACACTAAAGTGTTTCTCCTGAATACACACCACAGAGACCATTTCACTTCCATTGCAAGAAACCAAAACTCTTCGTGATCCCGCCAAAACCAAACCCTAACCCACAACCAAAAACCCTCAAAAACTCCAGAAATGTCTTCCAATTCCAAGTCCAAACCCAGAACCACCAGGACCCAGAGCTCACCCACTCCCTTCAAGCCCGGAACCCACATCGAGATCTCATCAGACGACGTCGGGTTTCGTGGGTCATGGTACTTGGGCAAGATCGTCCGTCGTGTGTCGTCGAAGGATCCGACGAAGTTCTGGGTCGAATACTCCAACTTGTTCTCCGACGAAGCCGGGAACGACCCGTTGCAGGAGATTTTGAATGCTAATCAGCTCCGACCCACTGCCCCGAGAGAGAAGGAGAGAGAGTTCAAGTTTGGGGAAGAAGTGGACGCTTTTTACAATGATGGGTGGTGGGAGGGGACGATAACGGACGTCAAAAATGATGGAAAATTTTCGGTGTATTTTAGGAGTTCCAAGGAGCAGATTGAGTTTGGCAAGGAGGATTTGAGGTTGCATAGGGAGTGGATTTGCGGGGAATGGAAACCTCCATTGGAAGTTGAAGAAGAAGAAGACAATAAGGTTGGTTGATTGTTTGTTTGTATTGTTAGGTTTTTTTTTTTTTTTTTTTTTTTGTTGTTTGGTTTGCAATTGATTTGATTTTGCATTGTAGATTGAGTTTTGAATCTGGGAAATTACTAGGTAGTTTAGCTGATAAGGTATCTTTGTTGTAGAGGCTTCGATTTGGTTTGCGTTGGATTTTATTTTTTATTGTAGACTGAATGTTGAGTCTAGGAAAGTAGTGGTGAAGTATTTTGTTGTTTAACATGAGGTATTGGATTCGAACCTGCTCACACCATGGTGGAGTGGCTTTGTTTGGTTTGTGTTGGATTTGATTTGTATTGTACATCGAAATTTGAATGTAGGAAAGTACCTGTTAGTTTGGCCAGTAAAGTCGGTTTTTGTTAAACAGGAGAATGGGAGATCTTAGGTTCAAGTCCCGGTCACACCAGGTTAGAGGTTTGGTCCATGTTTATTGTAATAAAAAAAATTGGGAAAGTAAATTGGCAATTTCTTAGAGTGGATGATAACATGTTATAGGTGGTATCTCATGTTTACTGATTGATATAGTCATATATCGATATGAAGTGAAATAATCGAAATCACTAAACTAATGGTGAGTTTATATGATAATGTGCCATGGGTGCTTTTGTGATCAACTTTTGTGATAGTGATGTATCTTGATTGTTTGGGAATGGTAGATTGATTGAATTCATTGAACTAGGATGTGTTAGTATATATGATTATTAAGCTTGATAGTTAATTTCCGCTGCTATTGGCAACTGCCATTGGATGCATAGCTTGTTGAAACAGAGGAATTTTGCATTTTCTTGGACTTTTGGTAGAATAATTGTCATTATTTTTGTTAATGTATATCTAGGAGGGTCTAAATGCATGGTGTAAACAAGCTTCTTAAAAAACATGGTTCTTGTTGATCCCATGCCATGCTCTTTTGCGTAATTTCTTTTTTCCTGTAGTGGGTTGTGTTTTTGGGTGTCTTGATTAGTTTTTGTGCTAAACTATTCGAGTCTTGAATTGCAGAAACTGTCAACTAAATCTAAAACTGAAGAGATGCCTGATAAAGGTGCGGATGAGAAGGTGCTTGGCAAGAGGAAAGAGCCTGATGAAGCTTTACCTGAAGTGAAATTTAGCAAGGGGACAGTGGTTGAGGTTAGCAGTGACGAAGATGGTTTTAAAGGTGCTTGGTTTGCTGCAAAAATTATCGAACCTGCAGGGGATCGCAAGTATCTAATTGAGTACGAGAGTTTGAGAACAGACGATGATAAAGAGTTTTTGAGAGAAGAGATTGATACGCTGCACATAAGACCTCCTCCGCCAGAAACTGTGATGGTTGATAGTTTCAATAGGCTTGATGAAGTTGATGCAGCGTATAATGATTGTTGGTGGGTGGGTGTGATTTCTAAGGTTCTGAGCAATTCTAGGTACATAGTCTACTTTAGGGAGAGCAATGAGGAATTACAGTTTGAGCACTCTGACTTAAGGCTTCATCAGGACTGGATCGATGGAAAATGGATAGCAGCTTCTCGGGTATGGTTGTTATATAATTTTTATTATTTTTTCTTGTTTTTGATTATATATTTTGGTGCTATATAGTGTTTGTTTGGTAACTTGAAAAACCTGGACCACCAAGTGCAAGGTTTTTTAATTCTTTGTAAAGCACGAAAGTCAATTGTTTGGTAACTCATACATTTATAGGGCATTACCAAACTGATGATAGTAAGTGATATATCAACAATTTTCTAAATTTAGGAGAAAAATTGCTACTATTTTCGGCTAAAGTTTGGACATGTTAAATTCTCACCTTTATACTGTCAAGTCAAGCTTATAAATATTTATTAGAAAGAGGCACGTGGAAAGCTGGAAAGGTGTTATACTTTGTGATTAAATACTTGTTGGACAATAGTGTTTAACCTATTCATGCCCTGCCATCAACAAGTTAAGTGTGTTTCATGATGCTGCTTGTAACAACACCTCATTCTTTTTCTTCTAAGGTTCAGATTTTGACTAGGGTGCTAAGACATCGTGATAAAATAAATTTCTTACGGATGTCTATTTGTGATCGTTTTTCCAGGGTTTGAAGTCGTAATTGGTGGAGAGAAAGAGAGAGAGAGGGAGTCGCATTCAGTTTGAAGACCTTCGCTATGGTTGTAGTAGAAAGCTAATATGTCGCTGCATTGCTTCCTAACGGTTTGCACATATGGTGGTGGTCGTGGCATCCTACTTTTGCGATCACTCTGGATGCTATTAAATTTCTCTAAAGCATCCCTTTAACTCATTTGCGCATATAATGTAAATCTTAGTGTCTTTAGAAAGGTCGTAGAATTTTATAATATCGTCGTCTGTTGAATTGCTTGGCTCAACTTACTTTTCTGCATTTCTGCATATCAGAATGCCATCTCTATAACTTCTACATTTTTCAATGGCTTCTTACGTATATTACTGGATTAAATGAAGTATTAGACTTGATTTAGCTTTGAAATTTCGATGCATTGAATGAAGTATGCCTCGAGTGGTCTCATTGGAACCGTTCAATTAAAAGTCGTCATATAGTAATTTTTAATCTAAATTTTTTTGACAACATAACGTGTTTTGATTAGGTGTACCATTGGGTAGGTACACGGATGATATGGTGTGACCGATGCAATCAAAATTCTCATTGGATAGGCCATTTCTTGTAGCTTCAAATCTGTAATGCTTTGATAGTTACATCATAAATTCAATAAAAAAAAATAAGGTAGGTAGCAGGTTTCAAAATACAGGTAGATTGATTGATTGGTAGATTGCCTGTCCAATGTTTCTGTACCCATGTTTATAGAATGAAATTTTACATGACAAACGAAAAAGTTGTTCTCGTTGAATATATTTGTAGATGTTTGTAGGGTTTCAACTATGATGTAATGAGTTTGAGATCTCTTCGGTGCCACCTATCTAGCGAAATTATTGTTTATAGGGTTTCAACCGTGAGGTAATGAGTTGAAATCTTTTCGGAGTCATCTATTTAGAATTGGAGTGAATTTGGGAGATAGTCTGGGTTCAAAAAGACTGTATACCAATGTACCATCAATGTAGGAAACACAAGTTTTTAATTTCTTGTCCCTTAATTTTCGGTGGGACAAAGATTATGGTGGAAATGTGAATCACAAATTTGTAGGAACAGGGGGTGCATTTTAGGGCCATTTTGCAAATGAGGCAACAATGACTTTAAATTGCTGTCAATAGTTGAAAATGAAAACCAAATAGCCTCCTTATTTAAATGCAAGAACCACTAGTAAAAGGCTAAAACTTGGGTGCAGTTTGATGTGTACGGTATATCTCCTATCCTGACTGGCATGGGAGATGTACCGTATATCGAATGCACCCAAGACCTTGTACTTATTAAGAAAGCTATTTCTTTTTTACATCAAAAGAAGAGAACGACTTATGAAGAAGACCTTGTACTTCTTCTGTTGTGATATCCTTCTCTATAAATTCCAAAATTATTATAATATTAAAAAAAATTCCAATTATCTAATCTAAAATATAATCCCAAAGTGCTTGAATTTTTGTATTTACTAGAACAAAGCCAACATTCTAGTATATCTTTCACTGTATGATAAACTTTTTATGGAAGTCACAGACAGATCTCTCAACCACCACTCCCTCATCATATAAAATATCTTTCTTATAACTTTGACCAAGTAGTTGCAAACAAAGAGTTACAAGGACTCATTTAGATTTCACTTCAAGAAAATATGAATCATAATGAAAAACATTGAAACACATCATCACAACACATTCTAATTTAACTTCATTTTTTTTTATATAATTATTATCAGTAAAAAACACAACAAAAGCAAAAGAAAGGATCCAGTTCCAGTAACATAGAATTCTTCTGCAACCATTAAACCTCCTTAACTTGAACAGAAGCAGCAGCAGCAGCAGCAGTTCCAGCTCCATTGACCTCCTCCTTCTTCTTCTCTGTGACCTCCTCCTGCTTCTTCTCTTTGACCTCCTCCTTCTTCTTCTCTTTGACCTCCTCTTCAACTTCAAAGGCAGAGACAGGGAAGGTCCTGAAGAGACCAGTAGGGGTCTTAAAGGTAATCTTACCAGTTGGTGGGTCATCAACATAGATGTCACAAAGTGTAACCCACACAAGCAACTCCTTAGTCTTGACACCAGTCAGTTTCTTGATCTTGTTCTTCTCAACAACAGCTGTGACCTCAGTTCCATAGATCACTGGCTTCCCAATCTTCTCAAACTTGTGGTTTATGCTCTTCTTCTGTTTCAACCAAACATATCCTGTCTCTCTAATATAACCACACTCTTCAATGTCATGAAGTGGTAGCAACCCATTTGGCAGACATATCTCCTTCAACAGCTCCTTCGACTTCTCTTGACAGATCTCATCTCCATGGTAGATCTCTGCCTTGGCTTTCTGCTCTTCTGTCAACAAAGAAGACATCTTTTTCAATTCCACAAATCAAAGTTTCAAACTTTTTTTAGGGGTTTTCTTTTGGATTTGGTGATTACAGAGAGATGGTGATTCTAGTGCACAAGAAAATGGTGGTCTGTTAGTACTCATATATAGTTCTTAGTTTATACAATTGCCCTTTTATTTTACAAAAATTACAAAGATACCATTATAGTTTCTTATAAGTTAGAAAATATATTTTCTTTTCTAATTATATTTTTATACGGTAACAGTCAAGAACCAAAAACGTTACGGCGGTTACGATGATCCTGATTATAACTTTAAACTGAATCTCTACCGTCTGGGTATAAACTTTGGTTGAGTAAATATATGTTAATCTTTTACCTATTAAACCATAAAGTATAAGAAGAGCGAGAGACTAATCCGTTAGAATGTGAGTTGCATTCTGGATCATGTTTGTATAGACAAATCTTACTAGGTTCTGACAGACTCTTTGCCTACAATGGTGTCAAACACGGTACATGCAAATTTAGGTAGTTTGAAATTTGTTAGAGTTTTATCATATATTTTGAATGATTCATGAAATTCATTGGAATTTTCTCAAAAAAAAAAAATCTTTTTATACGTGTTTGCAAGTTCTATTATTATAGAAAGGCTT
The DNA here is from genome assembly GCA_033220585.1 of Dipteronia sinensis. NCBI lineage: Eukaryota > Viridiplantae > Streptophyta > Magnoliopsida > Sapindales > Sapindaceae > Dipteronia > Dipteronia sinensis. The sequence continues at coordinate 4,370,858 of CM065642.1, forward strand.
CTTAAAATTGATAGCAGTAGAAAAGTCATCAACAATCTATTCAATCTGTTTACGTTACAACTGCATAATAGTATAAAAACCTTTTAAAGTTTATACCGATCAAATACATATATGTTTTTCATTAAAAAAGATTATTTGATCATAAAAGATGTAGGTGAACAAACTAGAAAATAAAAAATTTAAGAACTATTATGATGAACTGGTCATGTGGTTGTTTATTGACCAGAACAATGCTAAATACAGTTGCATGAATTTATCACCTAATTAATTTTAGTAGCATTTTTTTGTACAAAAATGCTACTAAAACATGGTTGTTATGCAATTAAATCAGCGGCAATTTTATAAATAGACAGACACTATCAAATTCACATACAAAATTATGAGTGTCTTAATTGTCGGTGGGGCAAGATCACCATGACGAGAAGTTCTATGGTGCATCCGATGCATATTCAGATATTGCTATAAAAACAACTTTGCTCATGTGGTAATATCTGAGTGGAGGATGTATGATGCATCCCGTTGCACCCAAGTTTTTATCCACTGTGACTCGTCCGAAAAATGATACGTGGCACGTGGGACTAAATGTCTAAATAGTATACGACCGGTTGAAGTTGTCAGTTGTCACGTGTTGTTTTCTGGAACAAAAGAGAAGGATGTAACTTGTAAATAGGAAGAGCATGAGGGGCTTGGTGGTGGATTTAAGTATTTGTATTAATTGATTGGTTAGGGATATACAGTTGGGAGATTTAAAGCAGAATTTAAGGGGGACAGAGGTGGTGGGTTGGAAGGAGTTGCCAATAATAATCCACCACTTATTATATAGTTGGCAGAGGAAATCCATTTATGGGGTTTTGTATATTGCAATCTAATAACGGTGAACAACCTCCCATGTAAAAAAAATATCATTTTCTGTATTTAAAATAATGAATGTAATGTTTGTAGGTTACTATTAGAGACGTAGTTCAGCCGGTAGATAGACGAGAAATCCTATCAAAACTTTCAAAAAAAAAAGTATATAATCCTGGATTAATAGATATCGTACAAAAAAAACAAAAAAGTAATGTCCTCTGGTTGAAAATTGAAATAGGAATGGTTTCACATCATCATCTCCATATCCCAAATCACATCATATAAAATATCATATGCACCTTTAATGTAACAAGTCAATGCTTTAAGTAAATGTATTGTTTCCAACAAAAAAATGGAAGAAGTAAATGTATATTTTGTGCGTAGGATATGACTTAATTTTTTTTTCTTTTGCAGTGATTATTGGGGAAGTTGCTAAGGAAACTTTGAGCAATATCTGAAAAAAAAAATTCTGGTTTACTGTTACTATTACTTTTAATTAATCCAAGCGTTTTTCTTGGCGTTTTTTTTATTTATGTTCATACTTGATTTTGCAATTGAAGGTTTTGATTTTGGGATTGTGGGTTTCCATTTATTTTATTTTTTTGAAATGGAAATGCTTTCTACTCAACAAAAACCAGATGATGAAGTAGTCAATCCAAAGAAGGTTTTGCTTTTGTGATTGTGTGATTGAAGGTTTTGATTTTGTTATTGTGAATAAATTTGTCGTTCTCTGGTTTGGTTGCCGAAGAAGATGATGATGTTAGATGAGCGAAGAAGAGAATAAGAGATGGAATCCCATCCTTTTGAACGGGACTAAATTATCCCACGTTAGTAGGATAAAAATGTGAAACGGGGATTAATTTATCGCATTCCAATACCGAGCTATGTTAGGAAATGGACTAAAAATAGTACGATCATGTCAAACAAACACACTATGGCCCCGTTTGGTATGTGGGATTGGATTGGACTATTTCATGAGATTGGATTAGATTGAATTAAGATGGGATTGAGATTGAGATTGAGATGGGGATTAGATGAGATGTGATTGGATTAGATTGGATTGGACTAAATTAATACTATATATTGTGTTTGGAGAAATATGAGACTGGGTTGAATTAATATTATGTTTTGTTTGGTGAAATATGGGATTTGACTAAATATAATTTTTAATTAGACACATTATTCGATAAATCTAGATCCAAAAATTTAACAAATCCAGATATAAATAATCGTCGGTCTTCATCAATAAACCAAGATCCAAAAATTAGTTTGATAAAATAAACGCATTATTTCGATAAAATGAACCCAGATCCAAAAATTATTCATCAATCCAGATGCAGAGATGGTGGTGAAAAGGATTTCTGGTCGTTGTTCATTGGATGCTAACAGTGGTGCCATTCTTGCTAGCATTGCTAGATTGTTGGACCACTCTGTTGGTACGAGCATTGCTTATATTCCCAAAGCAGCCAACCGTGTTGCTTTCGAGCTAGCTAAGAATGTCATAGATATCAATGAAGACAGGGATGGAACTAGAAGTTTGATGTTAGAGGGGCCAAAGTCACAAAGTGTATCTAACAATTTTTTCTACGGTATACATGATGATGATATAAAAAAGAAAAATAACAATATTTTTATGTATATTAAACTAAAAAGAGTAAAAAAATACCTATTCAGAAAAATTTCATGAGAGTACATGTCGATTGATGAATGAATGGTAATCTCTGAAATTCAAACACTTTGGATTACAAGGCATTGAGACAACAAGCAGAGGAGACGGATGCAGAGAGATTAGATTTGGCTGTGGAATGTTTTCTTAGGTTGAAAATTTAGGGTAGATTTCATACTACATAAAGGAATTTAGGGAGGAGAGATTATAATTTTTTTTACATTAAAAAATTTCAATGTAGAGAGCCTAGAGACAAGTGACTAGAGTTATGATGGACCTAGAGGCTAGAGTGACCACTGACTAGAGATTAGAATAATTATTAAGTTTTATTATTAATTATTAATAACTTAAATTTTTTTTTTCAAGATCCTTGGGGGGGCCATGGCCCCTGCTGGCCTCCACCAAGTTCCGTCCCTGAATGAAGACTTTTTCTGACTTGAGGAATTTTATGGGTGTATTAGGCACTTGGTTGAGGCTGAGAAGCCTAATTAGTCTCTGTTTTCTAGTGTGTTTTTGTTTCAAAAAAGAAAAACATAAAAAGAGTGGTTGTCTAGTTGAGATATGGTGAAAGAGAAAAAGAAGAAAGAGACGAAAGAGACGAAAGAGAAGAGACAGACGGTGAGTTTGGTAGTGCAAAGGATAGTGATGCATTAAATGTGGTGGGTCCATGTAAAAAATAGTCCTAGGACTAATAAAGGTTGGGGTAAAGACGGTATTATTATATCCCATAAGTTTGGGACTATTTTATTTATGGGACTAATAATCTCATCTTCCAAAACAACATCAAACACCGGATTGAGGCTAAAATAGTCCAATCCAGTGTGCCAAACAGGGCCTAAATGTATTGTTTTGTTTTGCATATCTAAAACAAAGATTAATGAATGGAGGAGCTTGAGTCCGACCGATTACACGAATCGAATATTGATTTGAATTCTTTTTAGTTTGTAAAGACTTGTTGAAACAACCAAAAAAATTTAGTGGATAGTTAGAGACTTCGTGTTAAGGTAAGTAGATAATTTAAATCCGTTCTAGAACCATAATTAAAGAATAATTTCCATGAGGTTAAGTTTTATGTCTATTAAGATGGTAAATCTAGAGAAAACTCTTTCGTATTTTAAAAATAATTATCTAAACTATATTAATAATGTTTAATCGTGATAGGTCTGAAAAATCCTTAGTAACAATTCTTACTTGATCTTAATAGATCCTGATAATCTTTAATAATAATGGGTGAACTCGACAAATCCTAGTGTCCTAGATATCCTTACTGCAAGATCAATGTCAAGTCGGGATCGTGATGACATGTCCATGCTCCATAAATCATCAAAAATAAAAATGTTTCACTTGTCTATTTCATTTTTCTTCCATTCAAATGGGAAAAAGAACGGAGCTTCAATACTTTGAATACAGTGACAGAACAAGAGGGGCTGGCACACCCATAGTGCATATAAATGAAGGGCTCCTGTCCTGTAGATTTTTTGTCCTATGTTGAAAACACACACACACATTTCTAAAAGGTTTCATTGTCACAATCTAAATCCAGTCTGGTGTTAGCTCTCAAGTCTCAACCAGATATTAATGGTAGATCTATATCTTAGTAAATATATTTAGTCTTCAACTAAAACAATGCCAGGGTAGATAACCTAAAAAAAAATTGTTAACTGTCAAGCTGAACCAACATGTTGATGAAGACCAGACTCTCTAGACTGATGATGGTTCCAGAGCAGACAAAATATTAATGACCCCATTTAATTTTTCATCTAAATTCAACTAATAAAATTAGGTCACATTGTATTAAAAAACATAATTCAGATTCGATCTTTAAAACTAATTCAACTTCTGGAAAGAAAATAATAATAACAATAGCACTATAGCAGAACCTGAAAGTAATAACAATAGGTAACCTATATCTTCATTGTCATCTCCAATTTGTATATTTTTAACAACTACAGGAATGGATTGAACAGAACACATGGCTAATAATTGGAAAAGACAAAATTTATACAAGAATTGAGCTACACAATCTAAATGTCAAACCAATCTTGCAGGAAAATGCTTCTTGTGAACTCAATGAAAGATATGCTTTGGAAGCGATATCCTGCACCAGAAGGTCAGTGTCTAGGAGGCTCTTCAAAATTTCAAGGCAGTGGTTCAATTAGTTGCAGCTTTCACATTACTGAAACTCTCCATTCCCATTCCATGGCTGAAATTATTCAGCAAGGACTCAATGTGTTTAATTTCTTTCGGCATTGACCCCGTAAGGACCTGTTTCCACAATGGAAAAGTTAAGTCAAAACATAGAAACGTTAGCCTCACCGCCACATTTACCGGTTAACTATTACAGTCATGGTTTGAAATGCATATAATAATATTTGTTCTAAACTCTAAAGGGAGTTGTTATAATAGTAACTATTCAAAGTATGAGCCAAAACAACTAAATATTACACTCATTCCTAATATCATAAACGTTCATGAGAATTGGAACGACATACTTTCTCTAGCTTCTTAAATTTCATAATATCAAATACAAACTTGGTCAAAGTGTATATACCTCGTAACCTGTTTCTGTTATAAGAACTTCATCCTCGATCCTTATTCCAATACCTCGGAACCTGAAATATGTTTGTTCATTTTATGACCGACATCAAGGAGACCTACATAAACATCTCACATCTACACAAGAATAGCATGTTGACAAATGAAGGATGCAAGAATTATATGGTATCAGAAAAACAATTAGGAATCTATATCACTTTCCAAGTATTAAGTCATTCTTTAACCGCTAAGAATCGTTTGAACATTAGGTTACATTGTGTACTTAATCAGCTTCTTTGCTCAGAACTAAACATATGATGATTTGACCTATATCAGAAGCTGTGTCGATAAACAAACAATGTAACTAACAACCTATGGCATGCCAGTATTGAAGTATAGTTCACGGGAACCTATATTTCACGAGGTTATAAGGTCACACATAGTATATAATTAACTGAAATAGACTAAACATGTACCTTTCTGGACCATCAAAAGAAGATGGAATGTAGAGTCCTGGCTCAATTGTTATCACCTGCCAATGGAAACAAACCTTATCAAATTCCTCGTAAAGAAAACAAAGACTGCTATCCTGTTGCAAATGGCAACCATGCAACCAGATTTTTTCTTTTTCCAATGAATGGCCTGAACTATTGATGCAGATTCATTTTGCTGATTAACATGTCGTCCAGAAGGAACTTTTAATGTCAGTTGAATCATGTACCTTTCAATAAAACTTATATGCAATTCAATGCCTTAGTATGCTTGATTTCATTAGCTACAACACATATTATAATACAAGTCCACTCCTTTTAGAATCCGGAGACATAACAAGGATGGATAATTAAACAAAGGCTGATCTTAAACCTAAAATCACTGTAAAAGGGAAGAAAATTCGCAGTAACCTCACATTAGAATTCAAAAAGCAAAAAGATATGTGAGCAACTTACAACACCCGGCTCCAAAGTGCGTTCATAGCTAACCATGGAACTATCATGGACATCCATTCCCAGATAGTGACCTGGACAGCAAGAGAAATAAGACACAATTAATTAGATACTTGATATATTGAATGGTGTTTCTAACAATAACGCCTACATGCCTTACATTATTGTAAAGAAAAGTATGCTTGGACAAACCTATGGAAGTAGGGTTCAACTCGTTGTAGGGGTCAGTTCCGTTTCTCTTTACAATTCCAATTTCCTTGAGTCCTTTGCGTAGCATTCTAACCTATGCAAACGCACAGCCTTCAGAATTACAACATTGCTTCACAGCTAAATGTTATATACTTATATGTGGCATCAAGCAGTTTAAAATAGACAAAAGTATAAGGCTTAATAGAGAGGAAAAATAGCCAATGCATCCTACCACAAGGGAAGGTAGTGGGCGAGAAATCAACACGGTTAAATTTTGAGCTAAACAAGAACCAAAGATTGGGGAAACTATATGGATCCGTCACTATATGGAATGTTGATTTTCTAAACCTTTGCAGAATTTCAAAAACAACTCAGATCGTATTTCCACCTTATCAAATCTTTATTATCATATCTTTGACCCTAAACCAATTCTTGTGTTCTTTGGTAAAGAAAGTTGAACAAGAAAAAAGCTACACTTTCAAGTTTGTAATCATACCGAATAATGGTGTATGTCAAGAAGGTTAGCACCAGGTTTACAAAGCTTCAGACATTCCTTGTTTGTTTGAAGTATGAGATCATAAAGCTCTTCCTGCAAAATAAACATCACCAACACTGTAAGCTTCAATTATTGTTGTTGCTTTCTGCCATTGGGCAGTAACAAAAATTTAAAATAAATAATTAAATGAAGTAAGCTAAAAGGTCCTACAACTTCAACAAAGGACCCTTTTCAACCACGATATGGAATGTTTTGAAATTCAACTGCGAAGTTTGTGCATTTAACTTTTAGCTTTCACTAGAGATAAGATAATGAAAGAGCATTAAAAAGTGCATACTTGTACAGAAGAAAAACTACCACAGGGAGCCCAGGTACGGGTAAGATCACTGACATAACCATGTAACTCACATCCAACGTCCATCAAAACAAGATCTCCGTCTTCAATCTGTGAAACACGTAAAGTTTGTTACAAATACCATTATCAGAATAAAAAATTAAAAAAAAAATTCTAATCATAATCTTTCAAAGAGGTTGAACATAGATACCAAGTTTTGATAAAGTGAACTTACTTTCTGATCATTTCTAGAATAATGAATAACTGTAGCATTTGAGCCACTACCAACAACAGGGTTAAATCTGGTAAAAGAAAAATATATCCAAGTCATCTGCATACATATCTTGCAAGAAATATACATATTTTTACAGCTCAGAACACATAAGGTAAGAATGAATAAAATATTAAATTTGGAAAGGAAAATACTTACGCCATTCTTTGAGCACCTCTCATCTTGCATTCATATTCAAACTTTGCTGCTAACATTCCCTCATAAGGACGTGTCTTTGAATGCATCATTGTGTGTAAAAGAGCCTATCCAAGTAGAAAATACACATTAAGAAGCAATATCAAACAGCAATTTGAATATCTAATGAAAAGGACAGCACAACTATAAAGTCAAATTTTAGTGAAAATAATAAGATGATGTTGTCATTTGCTAGATTAATCTTCTGCACAGATGAAGAATTGATATCCTGAAAAATCTTTTGACCCAAATTAACAATTGGAATAACATTGTATGATCCTTTTCTATCAAAGGAAAAGGTTACTGCACATATTTGCTGAAAAGAAAATTACTTCTATCGAAGTGTGTGAATGGGAGAGAGTTTGCTTTGGAAATTGGAACGTGTTTGTCTTTGTGCAAATGTGTATACATGTATGAAACTAGATCCTATATTTTAATATGCATGAAAATGGAATAAGTTAGAGAGGAAATTATGCTTAATCAAGTCAAATGTCAACAAGATTGGACTTTTAGATGTCCTGAGTTGAACTACAAACAACAATTGACTTTGTCTAGATTATGAAGATATATACTCCACAGTGGAAACAGGTCAGCTAAAAGTCACTTATGAATTAATATACGAAGCTTAGTACAAAGAGCAAAACGGAAGAAAGTCCAAGAGAGTTGGTCTCCCTCACAGTCAAATTACCAATTGATAGTACCTTAAATTTATAAAGACAAACAAATAGTTGCATAATAATTCATCTGTGGTCAACCGTATTTACAGACCAATCAAATTTAATAGGAAATTAAAACATCCCGTTATATGCATATCATGGGAAGTGGGAGGGAAAGTTGCCTCAGCTATTACATGTCTAATTTCAATAAGAGTAGTCAGCTACAACAGATGCTTGGAAGTTTACCTGGCACGCAATTGATGCAGATTCTCTCATTAACTTAAGCTCCGCTGGGGATTTTACCCACCGCAACTCGTCGGTGAGCTTAGAAAGGTTTTTAACTTTTCCATAGTAATCTGCCTTCTGAAAGGCCTTCAAATCCGTGAGTGTTTGTGCAGCTGCCTCCTTATTGTGGAACAATTTAGAAGATCTCCCTATCAGATCTGGAAGGATCTGCAGCAATAAATTAGAATAAGAAACAATAACGTTTGTGCATAACAAAGGCGTGTGTTAGCTGTTCTACTACTACTACCAACTAGGTTTGTTGAAATGCATCTCAATGTGGTACTTTCTAGTGGCAAAATTGACCTGGATAATTAGTGTTCGGTAACTAAACTAACGGAAAAAATATATCAGCACGCTCCATGCGCATACATATGAATTTTATATGCTGAATGGGATAGCATAAAGCAACAATGTTAAATGTCACCAGAGTATCCAGCTCACCTCATGTATTTTTCTCATTGGATATGCTTTCTCAGCCTTGAATGTTTCCAACGCTGCCTCTACTCCCGCAACTGGCCCCTTCCAGTTAACGTCCTACAAATAACAAGTACACAAATTTAAGCACGATATGTATCACCCCTATGTCCATGTGATTATTTGCACAGATTGTTAAGTGGCTCTGGCTAAATTCCTGATATCTCAACTTATCAACACAAGTAGTAGCGATGCTACAGTGCTACACACATGCATATTTGTTATAACTCCAAGCAGAATAAAACTTTTATTTTATCGTTTTAAAGAAGAGGTAACATGAAAACATCATATAAATTCAGTAACTTGTACCAAAGTAGACCACAAATAACAACAATTCAAAGCCATTAGTGCAGAAATCTTGTGAAACGGATTAAGTAGAGCACAAAAGAAAACGGTATCATCCAAGAAGGGTCATACATGAGGTGATGTTTCTGGCATGAACATGCATAAACCGCACTCATGACTTAAAACTGCCAAACCACCAGGTTGCTCACAGCCAGTAATATACAAGTAATCAGCATCTTGTCGATACGTGTACGGCACAACATCAGTCATCATCTTTACGGGGGCAGCTGCAAGGATAGCAACACTATTCTCTGGGAGAAGCTCCAACAATCTTTTTCTCCTCGAGATGTATTCCTCAGCACCTATCCCAGGTGTGATTTCTCCTTCCTTCATTAACTGCAAAGGAAATCAAAACAGAAAACAAGCCCCTCAACTTTAATTATCGAAGAAACATTAATAACATTGAAATTTGAAATAAAAAGCTACTTTCCCGAACCAAGCGTTCTAATGGCTCTAATTATTAAGAGGTGTCTATTTATGTAGATTTATATTAATTAATTACAATTAAAACATGTTCCTAAAATCAAGTATGTACACACAGGATTTTGAGTAGCAGCACCTGAGGATGTGATGCTGGAGTTGGTTGTCCAACATCGAAAAACTTCTTCGTAGAATATGCACGGAGACCAATAGTCTGGAAAACAATATTAGAAAACACCAGAATACAGATTAGGCAAATACCAAATAAGGACTACAGAATAGTCATTTGATATTCCATCAATGAAGAAAACATAAAATTATTGAACCAATCAAACATTTACTGATTAAATACAAAGCAAAAACTTCAATCTTCACAAGCAATAAACATACAATACACATTAAAACATCACAAACAACATGAAAATTGAACTATTAGTAAAAAAGCTCATAAAACTAAATTGCAACAAAAACCCAGAAAATTCTATCTGATTATGTAGCTTCTACTATCTAATCCCACATTAAAATTTTGGTACTTCCACATAAAAGTTCCATAAAAAACAACATTAGACTCTTCCAAGTCAACATTAACATGACAATTACTTACTCATTGGACTATCTGTGAAGTACCCTATTGATAATTTAGCCCAAAAACACATTAAAAGTACTCAAAAAATGGAAAATCAAAAGAGAAAAGAGAAAAAACAAATCTTTTAAAACTGATAAATACAGTATATATATATATATATAGAGAGAGAGAGAGAGACAATAACATATGAGTAGTATTTGAGGAGAAACCTTACTTGTTTAGTTGAGATTCTGTGAAGTAGTTTACGTGCGAGAATCTGCATGTTGTGTGATTTCCTCTGAATTTTGTTCTGCTCTCCTTCTACCACTGTTGTATATACAATGTAAAAACCTCGTAGAAACTGGTTCCAAGTGAAACTATCAGTTTCGGGGTTTAAGGCCACATACGTTTAGGTATTTACATAACAACCCCTTCGTTTTATATTATTTATGATCTAAAGGGTACAATTTTCAATTTGTTAGTATTTAATCATTCTCATTTTTTAAAGTTAAGAGATTTTTTATTGTGAACATTTCAAATTTGAATTGTTACAAATTCACTAAAGAAAAATAAAAAAATATCAGACGGTAATTTTTTATCATTTTTTATGTACCACATGCGCCTGCGGGCGGCATTAACGGCTCGAAACCGATTAATTTTTTTATCTTTTGATGATTTGTATTGTTTCAAATTCGTTGTTTTTTTAAGTTTTGTCATACATGTCGTTATATGAATACTATGTCATTATACGCATATTTAGTGACATTTTAATATATTGTCAAAATTTAATATAAATTTAAATTGTATAAAAAAAAGAAAATAAACATATAACCAAATAAAACATGTTACTCATCAAATGATATTGTATAATCATTAATTTAAAAATATCCAAAACTAACATACTATCATATCTTTCATAGTATATTACTAAATAACGTACATATGTTTGGTCACACAATATAACTTGTAACTTCCAACTGTATAGCCAAAAACTTAAAATCATCGAGGTCTTGATTGTGAAATATTAGAAGCCAATGATGGTGGTGAGACGGACCAATTAATATTCAGTGTCACGTAGCACAAACTCTAAAAAAATTTGATTCCCAATTTTTTTTTCTCATACCTGTTTCTCGTCATCACTCACCAATACTGTCAAATTCCTCAAGATTTAACTTCTATTTCTTTTCACTGCGGGTGATTAAAAAGATTTCAATGTAACTTCTCTTTCTTTTTATTTTTCTCCTTCTTTTCAAATAATATACAAATTGATTAAAATCCTTTCAATTCAGAGGAAACACCAAATGTCCAAATCTGTTCACAAACACAAATCATGCTGAGATGAAGTTTAGATTCATTTAATATTTTATGTTTAAAAATGAAAATATTTTATTTTTCCTCTTTTACAATGCTGAGATATAGTTTAGATTTGAAAGCATGGAAAAAAAAAAACTTAGACTAGAATTTGAGAAGATAAACGAATATCAGAAACTGGAAACAAAATGAGTTGAAAAGCTATTGACTGGCGTGAGAAAGTGAAGACTGGTGAGAGAGAGTGAAAACAAGTTACATTTTTATTAGGGTTTTAGTTTTACCTTCAAATTTGGTCATGTTTCATAATATATTTAGATAGTTGAGAATTAATTAAGAGTGGTGCTATTGGCACACCCCCTACTGATCTATTCATGCCCAATTTTTTAATTATATAATATTCTTTTTTTTCCTTTATCAAAATTACTTAAAGAGACATACAATTTAGGAAAGAAATCTTCTACAAAGTAAATCTATTAAAATCTCATATTCCTTTTCAAAAAAAAAAACCCAGTAATCTGTTTCTTTAAAAAAAAAATTAACTCTTAAACCCTAAAATCTGCTTCTTACATACATCTAAAATATTATGAAAGAGTTTGAGAACGATATCAAGAAAATTGAAGAATTGTCTAAGAACAATATCAAACATCTTGAAGAATTATCTGAGAATGACATAAAGCAATAATTGTCTGACAATGATAGTAAGCATCTGGAAACAATTCATTATTTGGAAATAAGTTTGAAGTTTATTTTTTCTTTAGAATGATATCAAGTTGTCGTTGTGTTAAAGTACCCTGTTATTTTTTATTTTTTCATTTCTGAAATAAGAAGAAAAAAAAAATCAATCGAGGTGAAAGAGATGTATACAGATAAGATAAGAGATAGAGAGATCATATATGATATGTATTAAGTTTGAAAAATAAGTAAAATAGGTAGTTTTAGAAATAAAAAAAAATATTTAATTTTATTTAATTAAATCAAAATTTTAAAAAGTGGAGTATGAACAGATCAGCAGGGGTATCACCACTCATTAATTAAAATAATAAGAAAAGTGTTTTAATACTTGTGCAACATGGCAGTATGTAATTGGTCCGTCTCACCACATCCATGCAAGAGAAACTATCCTCCCATGACAAAGAAACCCGTAGAAGCCCTACATTCACTCAAGCATGTCAACCAATGTTCATATAATCAGTTCATAGTCAACCAGCATGACCCAAAATACAAAAATGGATGGAAATCACTAAAACTTGAATTCATATCACAAAATAATAATCCCAAATAAAAAGAGAGAGCTAGCTATGAAGATAATTTTTGAATCCCAAATAAAACGTGTTGCCATAAGAATGTAGATAGAATCATAGAGAAGGACAAACTATACTCTATGTTTGTTAATGTTATTTGATATTTATATATAGATGCCTTGTTAACTGATGTAGACCCTTGCTAGGAACTTCGAGTCAAATATCTTTGTAGTTTCAAAGATTAGAAGATAAATAATGGATAAAGCAGAGAGATAAAAGACATTAGAGTTAAGTGAAGGCCATATAGGATAAGATGCTCAAAGATATATTTTGCCAAAATTAGAAAGAACTTGTTGGCTTTTGTTATCATAATTAGGAAAACTATACCAACTTACAATGATAAATTGCTAGTTGCATCATGCATGACTTCAACTTACTAATAGATTTATAGAAATCTCTCTCTTGATGTTCAATAGTACTTTATGTGGTCTAAACACTAAGGGGCTATTTGTTTTTTTTTTTTATCTAAAGTTTAATAAGACCTTAATTTCTTAAATATATAGATAAATTTTACAAAATAAGATACTATGATATGTTTGTTTTTTCATTTTGGATGACTTATTACAAATGTAAAATTGATTAGATTGAGTTAGGATTTTTTCAAAATTGGAAATTTTTGAAAATTTGACTTTTAGAGTTTTATTATGTGCGGATAAAATTATAAATGTATCTATTGTTACTGGACATTTGTGGAAATTTACTAAAAAAATTGTATTATAGTACTTTTTTAATAAGATAAAAGGTTAAATTTTTTTACTTTTTTTTAAAAGACATAGATAATTATATATCTTAAAATAAGATATAAATTGAAAAAACAAACAAATCAATTTATTTTAATTTAAAATATAATAGGTAATAAGTTTTACGGTGAAAAAAATAAACAGCAACTAATTCTTTTCCATTATGAATTATTAAGAAAGTAAAAAGTATAATAAGGAAGAGGACATTTCACTCATAAGACCTACTTTAACATATAAATTGGTCCAATGGTGGCAAAATAGACCGAGCTTGGAAAGCCGGACCAGGCCAGCCCCTGGCAAAACACGGTCTTGCCAATAACGGGCCAGGCCGAGGCCTGCATAAGGCTGCAGGCCGTGCCAGGCCGAACGTATGAGGCTTGTAGGCTGGCCCGGCCCGGCCCGGCCTGCCAATCTTTTTTTTTAAAAAAATTAATACTTAAACAATATATATTAATATATGCATTAAGTAAGCAAAGTTAAACTTTGAGTGATATGGTTAAGTCACACAATCATTCTCCAACAATCTGGGTTCGATTCCCACCCGCAGCAAATTTACAAAAATAATTTTAAACAAGCTTATTAAACAATATATATATATATATATTAAAAGAAGCACATTTTGCACTTGTAGCGAAATGGTTGAGCCACTCAACGTTATCTTTAAAATCCTTGTGTTCGATTCTCTTCAAAAAACAATTTTACAATTTTTTTTTAAAAAAATCTATACCTGGGCTTTGGCAACCAAACCATGCCTGTTAAGAAGTCAGGCTTCTTTGGCATGGCCTGTTAAAAGGCGCAGCCCGCCAACAACTGGCCCAGGCTGTGCAGGGCCGCATGTTTTGCCGCTTCTAAACACGGTATGGCATGACACCCCACAACCACAACCCACTTTATTTAACGTGTTTGGCTAAGTGTTTAAATTTGATTTGTCACATTTAATTAAATTTTTTGTTAATTTGAGACAATTTATATAATTAGTCAGAAAATCCCGTAGAGATTATTTTTAATAAAAAAAATATTTTCTTACTCATTCAATTATGACACTAACAAAAATAATAGTGTCTGATTTAAAAAATTAACAAAAATTATTACTCAGTTGTAAATTAAGGTTAAAAGCTATAATAAAACACTAAGCAAAAGAAAGAATAGAGAGAGAAAACACGGAATAGAGAGAGAAAACACGGTACGGCATAATACGATATAACTCGACCATGACCCACTGCATCATGAGATAGAGCAGAGGTCAGTTCTTTCTCGCCGATCGACAAGACCTGAAAGATAGCAGAGGCCATGTCCACCGACCATTGGTTCTCTCTCTTTAGTTTTATTTTTATCAGTAGTGGACCTTAATCTTAATTGCTTTCAATAATAAATATAGTAGAAATTTACATCTAACTTATAGAGATGGTGGTCGGTGGTCAGTTTGATAACATTAAAGTATCAAACTGAAATAATGTTAATTATTTTATAACACACAGCTAGTACTCAAATGCATCAATTAATTATATATGAGCTATTCAAGAGAGATAGAGTACACGTTCTTTCTTTTCTTTTTTCCTGTTGTATCTGGGCAGTAAGCTTCTGCTCTGTTTTCTTTGGGGGTTGTTGCCTTCCTTTGTTTTCTTTGGTTGCCTTTGTGCCATTTATATATGAGCTATTCAAGAGAGAGAGGGAGAGTTGTTGTGGGTCTTGAGCTATAAACACTACAACAAAATTGCTCTTTGGCGACATGATTATTAATTACATCAAAAAAGCCTTGTTAAAACCAATATTTAGTGACACCTTTAATTTATTACGTCGTTGAAAATATGTAGTTAAAGTGATATATTAATTCCATTTTTCTGTGACACAATTGTATAGTTTTAAAGACCCTTACTTCTTGTCGTCATGCAGAGAAACCAAAACCATATCAGCACAAATAATAGTTAACAAACACTCACTCTAGGAGCCCACAAAGTTATTTATATATAAATGGTAGTGTTAACTTGTGTCCTTAGGTACATGTTGGAGTCTTGGAGACAAACTAAGAGATCGACAAGAAAAACATTATAAAACACACAAACAAGTGGCAGCTAAATTAAACTTTTGTAATTCTCGAAAAGAAAAAGAAAAAAGAAGGTTAAATTAAAAATGCATGTATTTAATTTGGACAAGTATTATACATTAAATAGAGAAAATGATGGTGAGATAATAAAAAAATTTCATTGAATCAGATCAACCAAATTCTGACTTCTTTAAATTTAGACCGAGAGTTGTCTACCTCTGTCCTCTACAAACATTAATAGAGAAAATTATTAATAAGTTTCCTTCTAGATAAATAAATTATGGAATGACATGAGTTACGATTTATAATTTATCTATTGGTTTCTACTTTTTATGATAACTGTGATAAATTATGATAATTATATTACTTTTCAGTAATATATTAATTAATATTTATAGAAAATGTTAACTCTAAGCTTTGTCATATGAACAAAGAACAATAGTTACCTCAACGTGCCGTGCCATCACATGAAGGTGTCATATTGTGCCAGACACGACATGTAAAGGATAAAGGGGGCACAGCACATCCCTTAGTCACGGCTCCAATGGGTTTGTGTAATTAGTTCTTTTCTTTATTCTTTATTCTATAGAAAGATAATAGTATTAAAATAAATAAATTGGAAGATTTAGTACAAGTTTGTACAAATATATTGATCATATATGGTGTCTTATATAGCATATATCGTCTTGATCAATAATTTATTAACAAGAATGAAAAATGAATTTGTAGTTTGATACTTTGGTGAAGTTGTGTGTAGGTGTTCAAAGATTTCCAGAATTTCAGTTGGATTTGGTTTGGCCACTATTCATCTCACCTTCAATTTCTCTATTAATGTTTATAGAGGTCTTCCCTCACACAACTCTCAATCTCAAATTGAGAAATCAAAATCTGGTGGTGAGAGACAGGAACTCTTAGGCCCAGTTTGGGACTGCTTCCAGAGGTGCTTTTGGGATAAAAAGTGCTTCTAAACCTAGACTAGGGTGTTTGATAAAACCTTTAGAAAGTGCTTTTAGTCCTTTTTAGCCTTCCCCAAAAGCAGAAAATAAGAAGCTAGTTTCACTTGCTTTTAAAAAACTGCTTCCTGAGGAAGCAATATTGAAAACACGGGACTCTTCAAGTTTAATGATTTTTTAACAAACTTCCAATTTTATCCTTAGTCTTTCATGGGATTTACCAAAAAACCTCAAGCAGCCATCATTCCTTCCATCCTCATCTCCTCTCCAGCTCTCCCTCCATCCTCACGCGAAGGCTTCTACGGCTGCTTCTCGGTGAGTAACAATCTATTTTCTTTCTCTCTGTAATTTCTCCTCTCCCTCCATCCTTTCTCTCTATAATTTCGTTGTAATTTCTTTCTCTCAGCTTCTCGGCTGCTCCTGTAATTTCTTTCTTTCCAATCATTACAATCCATTTCGCTGCTTCTCCCTCCGTCATAATATGAATTTTGTTGTTGTGGAGTTGAGCAAATGAAAACCCCTCTTTTTTTTTTGTTTTTGTTTTCGTTTTATAAGATTTTGCTATTCTTGTATGAAATCTGTTTATTCCTAACAATCTGGAACTTTAAGCCTCAAATGCATGCTATAATTTTCTAGATACCACTTATGTATTTAATTTACTTGATAAAATGTTTGAAGAAAATTTATGGGTAATATAATATATACATGCTATGCATATATCTGCTTCTTCGGTTCTTATTGTTGGATTTTCTTTTACAAATGAATTAGGATTAAACGAATATTATTCTTACTAACACCTTTTACTTACTTAAATCAAATGAGGTTAATTTAGAAATTGATTGGTTTGCCTTATAGAAATTGATTGATTTACTTGACACTAGTCCACGGCAATCTAGGTTTGAGGTTGTGGGGTTACGCAGAAGCTGCATTATTAAAGTATCCACTGATCTGGACCACATTTCTAACCCACTGAAAAAAAATGTATATTGTTCTTATTGTTAATGTGTGCACTGTGCATCATTGTTACTGGGAAAACTGTTTATCCTGCCTCACTATGGATTTATGCATGTCTTGTGTTATTTGTTTATAATCGAACTACTGGTGTTGCAGCTGAAACTATAATGCTAGCATTTCAAAACTACAACCCCACAACCTTAACTGTTAGTTTGTTCTGTTTTACTTGAAATTGTACTCTAATTAACTGTTACATGCTATGGAATACTTGGTGTGGGTTGTGTGAGTACTATTATCATTGTAGTGTTTGTCATTGTTAATATGTGGATGTGGAATTGTGGATATGCTGATATTGGTATTGTGAATCTATGGATTTGATTATATGGTCATTGGTTTGCTTGTTAAGATTAGTTGATAGATAGGAACCAAGAATTTTATTGTAGTGACAGAGAGGTTATTGGTGTGTTCTTGTAGTTGAATAACATTGGGTACACTTTTCTTGTGTTTTTGTAGTTGATAAACATTAGGTACATCCGGTAACCCATTTGTGCACACACTTAGCACTTTCTTGCAAGTTACTCACAACTTTGTAATAGATTTTGCAATTTGGGATCTTTTGTTGTCTATTTTCAATTGTGTAACCTTATAACACCTACTAAATTCAGAACTTGTAGAGATGGGAAACACGTTTATTTTCATCAGGTCCTCATCTTCAAGTCTTACAAATTCCAGTGTCAAATGGACGAGTGTAGGCATTGGACGCAGACCATCAACCGACAGCCAAGCGTTCCTCACCTCCAGTTCAAGAAGCCTATGGCCTGCATATGTATAAATAAACATCAATGCTACTGAGTTAATTAGCAATACAAAATCATAAACAAAGTGCCTACAATGAGATAGAAGATCAGACTAGAGGCATGTACTGTATAATTATTTGAAAGAGAGAAAAAAGAATGAATAATTGACTATAGTCTACTCAATGGACCATATCCAAGTTTCCATGAAAATTATCCTAAAGCTAAGATTTTTTTCATTTTTTATTTCTTAAATAAAGATCTTTATTCCATTTTTGTTTTACTTTTATTTTTATTAGACATATATGTATATATATTATTTGTGATTTTGGGGTTTCTACAAAAACTTCAATTTTGCTGCCAAGAATTACACAAGTCATAAGATGAAAACAATCGTTTTTATAACATGTTTATGTGGCAAAATATTTATTTTTGGACAAAAATAAATAATTTGTTTTATAAAATTTTTATGCACGTAAACATTAAACAAATTAGTTATTTTATAACATGTTTATGGTTATATAAAAATAAAACAAATCATTTATTTTTAAACCATCTATAATATTCATTTGTGTCATTTCTAGTAATTTTGCATAGTCACAGTACTTTTTACTTTCAGTTTACCAAACACATTGAAATTGCTTTTGGTTCTCACAGCACTTTTGAAAATCAGTTAATCAAACACTCAGCTGATTTTTTCCACAGCAATTCTAAAAGCAATTCCCTCCACAGCAGATCCAAAAGCAATTCCCCCCACAGCACAAGCAATGCCAAACTGGGCCTTAATGTACACATTTATTAATGCATTTAATAAATGATATTTGAATACCTTAGGTAAGAATAGCTAAAAAGTAAACATTTCTCATTTATTATATATATATATATATAATTTTGTACTTGGTTGCATACATTTGTCAAAACATTTTTTAAATCAAATGACCCATAAACATAAAACTGATATATCTTATATCAGTTCGAACTAACAATATAAAAACTAGTATAATTTTCTCATTTATTATACATATACCGCACGACACCTTCACGTACGGCACGTTAAGTTGGTAGGCAGCTTCCACGAATATGGCCACAAGTCCACAACTCATGTTCAATATCTAATATGTATATATACATGAAACATCTGCATGTATTTCCACGTACAAAATTATTTCTACCACTAAGGAAACTTTTGATGGGGAAACTTTTATTTTATTTTATTTTTTATGTTTTGGGTAATCAACCAATAAGGTCCCTCTTTTGATGTATGTTTTAGAATGTGTTTGGTATGAGTTTTCAACTAGAGCTTTTAGAGTATATCTTTTTGTAATATAGCTTCTAATGAGTATAGCGTTTAACAAAAAATGTTTTTGCTTGTATAAATTACAAAAAAAATTGATAATGTATTTTTTAGAATAGCTTTTGGTTGTGTGAATTACAAAAAAGTGTTGACAATGTATTTATAATGAAAGAGTTGTATGAGTATTTGGGGCAATTCGGGGATGTTTGGGAAAGCTTTTGATAGCCCAAAGCTACTTTTGAAGCTGTTTGGGTAAAATAACAAAAGAGCTTCCGGAGCTTAGAAGCTCTTCTATTGGAAGCACCACCACCATAGGTGTATCTCCAGGAATGACTTCTGAAAAACACGCTTTATATTACCAATTTACCCTTTTCTTTCATATATAACAAACCGAATTTCAGACTCATATTCTTTCCACATTTTTTTCACATCGATTCTTTGATGACTGATGTTCTTCCCCAATTTCTCATTTGAACCTTAATCTCTCTAATCTCCCAAATACTAAATATGTCATCAAATCCACTCCTTGCAATGTGTTTCTAGAAAGATTCAAACAAGTTTTCACTGAAAAATTACTCAATATTGCTCTCAAAACGCCAATTTCTTCACTTCAGATAATCTACAGATCCAGGGGCGGAGGCATATACAATCTAGCCTGGGCTTCAGCCCAGGTTAGATTTTTTTTTATGATTTTGGTTTTTTCATTTTATTTTAAATAATAGATAAAAATACAGATGTAAGACAAGATATTACAATATTAACTTTGCTTAATAATTCATAAAAACAGTATATTTTATAATTTAATTTAATTTGGATAATCTCAATAGATTCATTAGAATGATATACTCAATATTTTATTGACACTCAAACACATTAAAGTTTCATTTTCCTTTCCATTCTTTGTTCTTTATAGATACATGAACCAAATTTTAAATTTCTTACTTTATTTGTTTGTCCGAACAAGTATTTAAGTTTATTTCGCTTGCGGTTTTTTTTCCTATAGGTTTGCTTTAAAAAACCTTTGTACTATTGTCTGGTTTGACTTGAGTAGAAAATTATATTAATTTAGCATGACAATGTCCCAGATTCGAGTCAATGCACCGTATGCGGTATAAAAAAATAGTTAATTTAGCCCACCCGGACTATAAGTCCTGGCTTTGCCCCTGTACAGATCAATCTATACTTCTGTAAGTTTACTTATTGATATGTTATGTTCTATTTCACTTGTTGTTGACGGTGATTTTTGGTAAATCAACCGGTCAATGTGTTGATGTAATGACATGTGAATAAGAAAATGATAATAACTGAAGTGAGAGGTTTTACGTGGTAAAACTCCGGTAACGGAGAAACATCCACGGTTGTCGCTTGGCGACGGAAAAATTTTCACTATGAGAATAATGGTTACAACTTTTTCCTCTCCCTTTACAATTATATTTCGGTAGTATTCATATGGGTCTACCTATTGTTGCCCTAATTCTTGTTGTACAAGTCATGAAATCATTAATTAGAATCCTACTTAAATACTGGTAAACTGAACTGATTAGGGCTTGTTTCCTGTTTGATGTTTATCCTTCTGAAGGAAGTTCAATTTTTTCTTGAATAAAAGTCTCTTATATAGATATTTCATTGTTTAAGGTATGATACTCATAATTTGTATCTAAGTCAAACTCCACTTAATAAGGTAATAGGGTCATCTTTCCTGTTTAAACCGAGTAGGTTGTGCTGAGTAGAGGTCAGTCGGCGAGCAGAACTCAATTCTAGGTGACATGTCCCATATCTCATATTGGCGTCTCTCGATCTCTATGCAACACGTCATGAGGAGGAATTTTATATACAACAATTGTAAAATTCTATTTCCAAGAAAACAAATTGTATGTGTTTTCTTTTCTTTTTATTCAATGATGGAGGATTTTGTGGAATGTGATGATATTAGTTGATGTTTGCATGTTTATTTGTTTCTGCTATTTTTCTGCTACATTCTAGGGTAGTTGTATAGTGTTGCTCTATTCTTTGTCTTTGTTTTTGGTGGGTGTGGATATTATTTTTCACATGTTGCTTTTTCCCGTTGTTGGGACTTTGCTCTGTCTTGTCTTTGCTTGGCCCACTGTTTGCCTTTAATATATATTTTTCCCTTGTTAGTATTTGGTGCTCAGATAGCACTTCTAGTATTTTAAGAGCAGAGCTTTTCTTTCATTCTTTGTCTCCTTTGATACTCAATTATTTGAGTGTAATAGTAGACTTTATTATAAAGTAATTTATTATAAAATAGAGAGCAATGTTTCTCTTATTTTCTCATAATCTATCTCCTTTGATACTCAATTATTTGAGTGTAATAGTAGACTTTATTATAAAGTAATTTATTATAAAATAGAGAGCAATGTTTCTCTTATTTTCTCATAATCTATCTCCTTTGATACGCAATTATTTGAGTGTAATAGTAGACTTTAATATAAATTAATTTATTATAAAGTAGAAAGTAATGTTTCTCTTACTTTCTAGTAATCTATTCGAAAGTTGATATGTAAATTTGACAAAGGTGGAGCCTATAATAGTCTCCACTGTCCTTAAGCATTGAAACTCTATTTTTCACTATGGCTATTTTTACATGATTTTATAGATTATGAGAAATTTTTTACATGAATTTGTACATCACTTGATAATTATAAGTTTGATAAACAAGTAACTATTGTTACTACTTCAATGGCTTTGCATAATTTCATAAGAAAAGAGGCCATTGACAGATGTTGAATTTAAATCATATAATGAAGATAAAGATTACGTGCCTGAGGACGAAGAATCATATATGAATTTAACAATAGATGAAAGTGAGATGAGGGTTGTTCGTGATAGAATTGCTAGAGAACTCATGATTGTATAATTTAATTATTAACTTTATATGTAGGGTTTTATTTAAACTTGTCATACTTAATCTGTAGTAAACTAATCTGTATATATGTATTAGTAATTTTAAGTGAATTTTTATTACTTCATTTCATTTAGTAGAATTGTTTCTTGAAATATAGTAGAAAAAAATTGAATAATACAAATTTTATATTATTCCTTAAGAAGTAAACTTTTATTATATATATTGTTAACTCAACTAACATACAAATATATATATATATATATATATATATATATATATATAAAGATACAGATGTTAAATTATAGGGAAAGTTACACAAACATACCCCGATTTTAACACATATATGAGGCATAATCCAGTTTTGTAAAAAATACAAGAACATACCCTTGACTTAGAGGTTGACCGTTAAATCTAACGGTGATATAAAAGTTTAGAAAAATTACACAAACATACCCCGACTTTAACACATATATGAGGCATAATCCAGTTTTGCAAAAAATACAAGAACATACCCTTGACTTAGGGTTGATCGTTAAAGTTAACAATGGTGTTAACCATTGAAAGGTAGTATTGTCATTTTCTAATTGATTAAAAAATTAAAAATTAAAAAATTTCTATGACCCCTTTTTAGAGCCAATATATTTGTTTCCTTCAAAATATAGAGGGGATCAGTCATCAGTTCGATCTCCTCTATATTTGTTTAGGAAATTGAACCAAATCTCCTCCAAATATCGAGTAGATGAGCTTTCCATGGTAGGAATGGAGAGAAATGCGAAGAAGACTGCAGCGGCGGTGCACGAGGAATGGACGGTGGCGATAACGGTAATGGTTTGGTGGTTTGAAGAGTTCTCTCCAATGGAATTCTTAATCTCTTTTGAGTTTTTTTCCTTTTCAATATTAATTTTGGTATTAACTTTGAGTTGGAGAAATTGAATTAAATTTTTTGGAGATGAAAAGATATCATCCAAGTTGAACCAGATCTCATTTTCTAGTGATGTTGTTTTGTTTTAAAAAAATAACCAGAATCTGGCGATGTTATTTTTTTAATAATTATTTTTTATTAACCAAACCAAATATCCGTTGGAATGGATAATAGGAGATTTGGTGATTTTTTTTAATAATTATTATTTTGATTAACTAAACCAAATCTTTTTTTTGAAAAGAAGTAAAACCAAATCTCTCCATTGGAGATCTGATGACTTTGAGAGTTTTGGTTGTTTCTGTTTTTGGGTCTTTTGCTGGTCTTTACTAGGGGGTTTTCCGTTGAGTGAAGTGGAATTTAATTTTATTTTTAAGAGTTTTGGTTGTTGGTTTTGTCTTGAGTGGAGATTTAATCCATTGATTGAGAAAAACATCATGTTTAATGGGTGATCTCAATTGGAGATCTGGAGTCTCGATGATGATCATGGAGATCTATTGATTTTTTTTATAAAAAAAATATTAGCAGAAGGGTATGTTCTTGTATTTTTTGCAAAACTGGATTATACCTCATATATGTGTTAAAGTCGGGGTATGTTTGTGTAATTTTCCCTAAATTATAATTAGAATAGATTTTTTAAAATGTTACAACCAAACATATTCAAAAGCTCTTTTATAAGGGTAAAAAAGTAATATCATAATTAGAAGTTATTTTAAAAAAGAGTGGTGCAATTGGCACACCCTCTACCGGTCTATTTATGTCCCACTTTTTTAATTATATAATATTCTTTTTTTTTCATTTATCAAAATTACTTAACTAGACATACAATTTAGGGAAGAAATCTTAAAATCTATTAAAATCTAACATTCTTTTTCCAAAAAAAAACCCCAGTAATCTGTTTCTTCAAAAAAAAAAATTAACTCTTAAACCCTAAAATTTATTTCTTACATACATATAAAATATTATCGAAGAGTTTGAGAACGATATCAAGAATATGGAAAATTGTTTAAGAACGATATCAAACATCTTGAAGAATTATCTGAGAATGACATAAAACAAGAATTGTCCGACAATGATAGTAAGCATATGGAAACAATTCATTATCTGGAAATAAGTTTGAAGTTTATTTTTTCTTTAGAATGATATCAAGATGTCGTTGTGTTGAAGTACCTTGTAATTTTTTTTTTCTTTTCCATCATGAAATAAGAAGAAAAAAAAACTAAAAAAAACTAAATAAGAAGAAAAAATAAATAAATTAATCAATGGAGGTGAGAGAGACGTATACAGATACAGATATCAGAGATAGAGAGATCATATATGGTATGTATTAAGTTTGAAAAATAAGTAAAATTGGTAGTTTTGGAAATAAACCAAAAAATTTAATAAAAAAATTTAATTTTATTTAATTAAATCAAAATTTTAAAAAATGGGGCATGAATAGATCAGAGGGTGTGCCAATAGCACCACTCTTTAAAAAATTCCACCCAAACAAACTCAAAAAGCTCTTCTAAAATATACTATCCAAACAGTTAATAAGAAGCTCAGACTTTTACTTCTCTTCTTCTACTATCAAAAGCCAAAAGTAAGAATTATCCAAAACGAGCCCTTCATATGTTTTAAAAAGCTTTAAAAAAATGCTTTTAAGAAAAAGCCCAAATTTTGGGTTTCTTCAAGTAAGCATAAAATGGTTTTTATAATGGATAATTAAGACAATTCATATATTAAAAAGGTTGTTTAGAGTTTTGCCAAACAACTAAAAAAACTTCAAAATAGTTTCTAGCATTAAAAAATTGCATTTGCTCCTTACAAAAGTCATACCAAACACATACTTAGCTTCTCATGAATAGAAAATATAATGATGTTTACATTTGCAGATGCATTATGTATAACTAATTTATCTTTTCATATATATATATATATATATATATATATATGTGTGTGTATGTATGTATATATATATATATATAATACTTCTCCAATCAAGACGGTCCTGATTTTATAATTTCAGGACATCCAACCACAACCACACATTTACAGTGGGCTCAAAGCCTCACATTAACAAATACTCACACCCAATATGAATGCGTGGATGTGGTTGGACGTCCTTCACTTACAATTTTGGGAAATCCTTACCAGAGAACCACCATATATATATATATATATATATATATATATATATATAGGTCAGGCTATAGAACACTGGTGTACCCAGGGGTGGGCACCCAAACCGCCAAACCGATCAACCCGCTGAACCAATCAACCCGTTCAAACCAAACCAATTTAAATGGGTTGGTTTGGTTTTGTTAAAGAAAAAAAAACATATTGGTTTGTTTTTTTAGTAACCCAATTGGTTTGGGTTGGTTTGTGGGTTGTGTTTTATCAACCCGTATAACCCAACCGAAACATTACTTATTTAAATATATATATATATATATATATGTATATTATCATATAAAAAAATTAATGTTAATCTAATTTTATATTATATTTATTTCCAAGGTTAATGGTTTCAAGTTATAATTTCTAACCCTCTCTATTTATTCTTAAAGTTCTTTCTTCTCATCCAAAGTTGTTGGCAATAAACAAATTTATTGAGGATAAGTAATTTTTTTATTGTTACGTACAAAAACGTATTAAGCAAAACGGTTTAGTTTTTTTTATTAAATAAGTTTTATGTGTTTTACACTTGAGGGTTTTTTAGCTATTATTGTTACACACTAGAGTTAAATTTAGTATTATTATTTATATTATTGATAATAAGTTTAACTATTTGTATTGATATTATTATATTTGTTCAAATAAAAAAATATGATTATTCTCTTAAACCTCAAAACCAAACCCAAGCAAACCAATTTTTATTGGTTTGGTTTAACATTATAATTTGTTTGGTTTGGGTTATAAAAAAATAACCCGTTTAAATAATGGTTTGGTTTGGGTATAGTCAAACCCAACCCAAACCAATCCCATACCCACCAATAGGTGTACCCATATACAGTATAGAAAATATTGTGATCGTAATTTGAAAAAGTGTGAAAGTGTGATCCAACCTTCAATTGCAATATTTTATACACGGTGTACTGTACACATCAGTGTTCTATAGATTGTCCATATATATATATTTATGTGTGTGTGTGTGGAAGGATCCGCAACCCCTAAAAATTACACAAAATGTTACACAATTTGTGGACACTTGGATTGTGAGCATAGATAGGTATGCGAGCCAAAGAGAAACTACCCTGATCCTGAGGGGACTTTCTTTTCTAGACCAAATGAGGCGTCAGATGAAGGATTCGCCAAAAAAAAGGAGAATGAATTCGAAATAAGATACAACGAGATAGAAGTTGAAGTGCGGGAGAGTGAAATCGCTCAAGGTAAGCTATGTCGCCCTGGTTCACCAATTCAGTCGTACGTGGCTTGGCATCGGTGTGGACATCTAGGCCCGGTCCTTACTTCGGTCAATAATGAAAAAATATAAAAAGAAAGGGGTCGGACTCCTCGTTCAACTCCATCTCATTGAAAATAAGGAAAAGAGGGTCGGGTAGCTGAAGGAGAAAGATAGCAGATCAGCTTTTTTTTACACCAGTTCCTGTATTGAACTCGACTTATATAGTAAAGTAGTCTGGTGGAAGAGGCCCTCCTCACCACTCCCCAATTGGCTCGACTCCTCAACTGGGTCTCGAGCTCTCTGATGACTTGGATGGTAGAGATTCACTCATACCCATTATCACCATCAGATATATACACCTCACTCCATCTTCTCTCCTTTTTTATTAGATTAAAAAAAATCAATAAACAAAAAAGAAGATGGATCAGAAGATCTCCAATCTTATCTCCATTAACACTATCATCCATCTACGTACATCACCAAAACCAGAATCATAAAATTAAATTAAAAAAACCCACAATCTCATCTTAATCAATCTCATCTCTCTCCATCCACCATCCCCAGCACACAAACAAGTAGAATCAACAAAAAA
The DNA here is from genome assembly GCA_033220585.1 of Dipteronia sinensis. Lineage (NCBI taxonomy): Eukaryota > Viridiplantae > Streptophyta > Magnoliopsida > Sapindales > Sapindaceae > Dipteronia > Dipteronia sinensis. Next base: position 4,398,235 of record CM065642.1, read on the forward strand.
AAACACAAATTTTAGAAAAATAATCCATATTATTCAATCAAAACCAAAAAAAAAATCTGGAAAAAAAATCAAATCTTTAATATTGTCTGTAAAAATTCAAATCTTTAATAAACCGGAGGGCCCCCACCCCTATTTTTGTCCAAAACGACAACCCAACACCACTTCTTCTAGTTTCTCATCACATATTTTTCTTTTTCTTCTTCAATTAAAATTTTAAAGGAGATGCCGATGGGGGCGTGCTCCATGGCGACGACAGCGAAATCGTATCCAGCCAGACCCTAGATCTTGGGGAGAGTCGGTGAGAAGGAGATGAGGAAGATGCCATAAATGATCTCGTTGTTCCTGAGAAGAGACTTTAGGGATTTCGTGGCGACGGTGGTGGTGGTAGTGGTGGTTAAGGAGAGCGGTGAATCGGCTTCAATGGCAGAGAGATTTAGAGAAACGTCGCTGTGGCGAAGCATCCTAGAGTGGTCATGGTGGGTGGATTTAGGTTTGGGTGTTTGGCTGGTGGAGCGATCTGTCGGCGGTGAATTTGTTTTCTGATTGCAGCGGCAGGGGCATCCTTACCTACACCCAATATGAATGTGTGGTTGTTGTTGAACGTCCTTAACTTATAATTTAAGGACATCTTTACCAGAGAACCACCCTATATCAGTCATTTTCTCCTCAGTGCGCACGGGTATAACTTATATCAGTGCACTGTATGTGGACCACTGATTATGGAGAAGTTTTGACAAGTGCATACACTTTGAGTCAAAGTATGTAGATCTAATGGTCCATATCTAACGTACTGACGAAGTTATATCAGTGCGTACTGACTTGAAAATTTTCCATATATATATATATATATCAGTCATTTTCCTATCAGTGCGCACTGATAGAATTATATAAAGATATTGAATGTGAGCCACTCATTTTTAAAAGAGCTTTGACAAGTGCATACATACCAAGTCAAAATATGTAAAATGAGTGGCTCACATTCAATGTCCTTATATAATTCCATCAGTGCGCACTTATGTGAAATTTTCGTATATATACGTGTCAAGCTAAATCAACTTAAATTTGTGACTTAAAATTTTGACTTCAACATCTCAACCACTCATGTGAATTTACAACTCTTAGATTAAAAGCACATGGGTGGTTGAGATGTTGAAGTCAAAATTTTAAATCACAAATTTAAGTTGGTTTAGCCTAACCCTTATATATATATATATATATATATATATATATATATATCCATTTCCTATCAGTGCGCAGTGATGAAATTATATAAGGATATTGAATGTGAGCCACTCATTTATAAAAGAACTTTGACAAGTGCATACATTACCAAGTCAAAGTATGTAAAACGAGTGATTCACATTCAATATCCTTATATAATTCTATCGGTGCGCACTTATGTGAAACTTTTCATATATATGAGGAAGGAAAGGATCCGCAACCCCTATAAATTACATAAAATGTTACACAATTTGTGGACTCTTGGATTGTGATGACTTGGATGGTAATGATTCACTCATACCCATTATCACCATCAGATATATACGTCTCACTCCATCTTTTCTCCTTTCTGATTGAATTAAAAAAAAACAATTAAAAAAAAATGGATCGGAGGATCTCCAATCTTATCTCCATTAACATAATCATCCATCTCCATCACCAAACCCAGAATCCTCAAACCCCAAACCAAAACCAGAATCATAAAATAAAATTAAAAAAACCCACAATCTCATCTCTCTCTATCCACCATGGTGGGTGGATTTGGGTTTGGGTGTTTGGCTGGTGGAGCAATCGGTCGGTGGTGAATTTTTTTTCTGGTTGCGGCAGCGGCGGTAACCTGGGTTTTGGTGGATGTGATTTGGGTTTTTTTCTAGATTTTCCATAATGTATGAATCTGGTTTTTGAATCTCTTCGTTCGAATTTTTTTTATATAAATATTATTATGAATCTGGTTTTGTTGTGAAGTTCAGAACACACAAATAGATTTTTTTCCTGAATTTTTTTCCCAGATTTATTTTTTCTAGATTTTCCAGATTTTTTAATTTTGGTTTTGATTGAAAAATATGGATTATTGGATGAGATTTATGGTTTTTTTTATTCAATTTGTTTTTCTTGTTTGTGGAATTTAATTTGATAATGATGGGGATGTTGGATGGCAGATGGTGGATGATGATGGTGAATGATGATTCTAGTTTGGGAAAGGAAAGAGATTCAATTAGAAAGGGAGGAGGGAGCATGAGTTGTACATGAGGTGTATATATCATACGGTGATTATGGGTATGAATGCATCTCCACCATCCAAGTCACAATCATCCAATTGTCCAAAAATTGTGTAATTTTTAGGGGCTGCGGATCTTTCTCATATATATTGTCGGTTCGAATTTCTATATCAGTTTTTTGTATGTGGACTATTGAATTTAAAAGATGTGTTGACAAATGCATGCAACCAAGTCAAAACGCTAAATCAAAGCATTTAAATCCAATGGTTTATATGTAAGAAACTGATATATCTTATAACAGTTCGAACTGACAATAGAAAAATTTTATATCAATGTTTCTACTGTCCGTTCTTCATGATATAAATATATCATGACGAAGAATGTGAACCACAGATTATGGAGAAGTTTTGACAAGTGCATACACTTTGAGTCAAAGTATGTAAATCTAATGATCCACATTCTTCGTCCTTATATATTTTTTATCAGGACGAACTGACAATAGAAAAATTATATATATATATATATATATATATATATATCAAATCTTGTAATGACAGTTTTGATAAACTAAGATGGTGTAGATATTTTAATGCGAGGTAGTTTAAGGTATGGTTAATTTTTATACCAGAAGTGAAGCCACCGGTGTTTTACCTTAATGCTTAATGCTAGTGGTTTGGGACTTTGGGTTGGAGTGTTATTTGAACTTAGTTTAGATTTTTGTTTTAAAAGGCATGCAGTTCTTGTCATCCTCTATTTCAAACTGTATTTGCTTTCATCTTATAGTTTGATGATTTTTTTTTTTGGAATAGCAATTTTATTCCCCTGCCAAGATAGCCGGAAAAGCAAAGGAAAGGGGAACACAGCAGCCCCAGACCAAGACCGACACTCAAAGGCTAAACAAAGATAGGAAGCCAAACACAGAACCTGACCAAGCCAAAAACACAACTACACACAAGCCAAAAACAGGGGAAAACAAAGCAGAACACCAACAACAGTCGGCCAACAAGAAGAAAAGGAAAAATCAACACTAACACAGACAAACCACATAAAGGGAAACTAAAACACATTCCACACGACGTCTTCCCCATCCCTATACGATCCCTTCTTAGCCAGATCATCAGCCGTCATATTGGAAGCTCTAAAATTATGGCACACCACAGTGTTGCTTAAGATAGCCAGCTTGGACCTGATATCGTAGATTGTGTTCACAAGGGGAAGGGAGCCAAAATCTTCTCCATTCACCCAAGACACCGCAACCTTAGAATCGCTAACAATGAAGATGCTTCTCCCAACCAAGGAAGCTTTCAAGACGCAAAGACTACAAGCCTTTTGAATGGCCAATAATTCAGCAGTATTGACATCCAGGTTGCCAACACAAGCTGAGAAAGAGCATAGCACCTCACCCCTAGCATTGCGAAGAACCCCCCCCCCCCCGATTCCAGCCATACCCATCTCCTTTCTCACCGAACCATCTACATTGAACTTGAGAACCTCATTCATCGGAGGAATCCAACCCTCCTTATTTACGGTTCTCGCTGGTTTGCTATCAACACAACAGGTCCTTAAGTTCTCCAAAATAACAGTTATCGACTCAGACAATCCGTAAACATGGTGTTTGAACCACCACGCCACCCTAAATCTAACCAAATCCGTAAAGTATGCTAAATCCGCAGCAATGCCTTTAAAAACAACTTGATTTCTCACCTCCCAAATAGACCACACAATAGCTCTAAAAAGCGTCGCCCAAACTCTACTGAACTTAGGAAGCGGACACAAGCCATGCCACCCCCCAAACCACTCACGGATGTTACTATTCGGACAGCCTTCCACCAACCACTAACCCATACCCACAGTCCATAAACCCCAGGACCAAGAACAATTTAAAAACAAATGATCAATTGACTCTACATGAGCATTGCATAAAGGGACACCCCATCCCTGAAGTCTGCATAATCCCGAAACGATGGAGCTTCTCTTTCACCATAATCCCACCACTAAGAAGTTGCCATAAAAAAACTTCCACCTTAGGTGGACTGAAGCCTTGCCACCAACATTCGGCCACCGAAGAACCCATCATATCAAATTCTTCAATACTTCTCCTAAACGACTTCACCGAAAAAAGACCATTAGGACAGCAAGACCAAGCCATAGAATCCCTCACATACTTGTGTAATTTACATCTGTCTAGAGTTGTAGCAAAATTCTTCCAAAGATCCAGTTCCCAGTCAAATAACCTCCTCCTTAGCTGCACTTTCCAAGTCCAATTGTCCCCTTGCCACATACCAAACTCTTGGATAGTGCCACTTTTATTTACTGCCAAAGCATAAATCCTAGGATACAAAACCTTCATTGACACAACATCACACCAACTATCATTCCAAAAACAAGCACGATTCCCGCAGCCCACCACAACCTTGAAACCATCATCAATGGCCTTCGCCGTTTGGGAATCGTCCCTGAAAAGACTGCATACCGCTTTAACAAAAGGAGAGGCTGTAAAACCACCATTCCGTATCCAATGGAGGCTTGATAGCTGCAAACCATACTTAAGACAAATAACCTTCCTCCACAAAGTATCAACTTCCTTTCCAAACCTCCACACCCATTTTGCTAACAACCCATTATTCTTGTCCCTCATCTTTCCAATCCCAAGACCGCCTTTACTTTTACTTTTACAAATGGTTCCCCAATCAATGGTGTGGATTTTCCTTTTCTCCATCCCATCTCCCAAAACAAAACTTCTCTGAAGCTTTTATATGGAAAGAGCCACACAAATAGGCATTTTAAAGACATCCATAAAGTATGTAGGTATGCTAGACAAAACAGACTTAATCAAAACTAACCTTCCTCATTTACTTAGAAATTTATTCTTCCACGGAGCCAACCGTTTCTCAATCCGATTTAACACCGGGTTCCAAAAAGCTTTCGCACTTGGTCTTGCACCTAAAGGCATACCGAGATAAGTTATAGGGAAAATAGCTTTCTTACACTTAAAAGTTGCTGCCCAATCTTCCTCCCTTTTCAACTTCTTCCCCACTCTAACCACACAAGACTTGTGAAAATTGATTCGAAGACCAGAAGCCATCTCAAAACATCTCAGGATTCTTTTTAAATTGGCTAGGTACTCTAGCTTTGGTTCCAAGAATAGAATAGTATCATCCTCAAACTGGAGGTGAGAGATGTGAACCTCCTCCTTACCGAAGAAAACACCCCTAATTCAAATTCAAATTGAAAGCTTTTTCCAGGCAACAACTCAGACTTTCTACAACAACATTGAATAGAAAAGGCGACAACGGGTCTCCTTGACGAAGCCCTCTCTCCACTGAAAATTCCTTCGTAGGGCTACTGTTGACAAGTACTGACATGGTCGGGGTCGAGATACAACTCCTCACCCATTGCCTCCATCTGATACCAAAACCCATGTCTTCCAAAATCGAATCCAAGAAAGCGCGATCCACTGAATCATAAGCTTTTTCAAAATCTAACTTCACTAAAATCCCTCCCCTCCTGTTGTTTCGCCACGTATGGATGATCTCTTCGGCTACCACAAAACTGTCCAAAATTTGTCGATTTTTAACAAACGTCATTTGATTCACCCCAATCACTGAATTCATGACCAACTTCATCCTAGTAGCTAATACTTTTGCTAGGATCTTGTACATAGAACTCACTAGACTAATCGGTCGAAAATCCCTCAATTTCTCCGGATGTGCACACTTAGGGATGAGAGCTATAAATGTCTTATTCAAATCCTTCACTATGTCACCATTCCTATGAAACTCTTGAATAAACTTCATAAAGTCCACCTTAATCACCTCCCAATTGGCTTTGATAAAGTTTAGATTCAAGCCATCTGGTCCGGGAGCTTTGTTCCCATCACAACCACTAACTGCTGTCCAAACTTCCTCTAAACTGAAAACCTTTTCTAGAACGCACCTTTCAGCCTCCGAAATCCGCTTCATCTCTACACCTATAACTTTTGGACGTTTCCACTGAACATCCGTATAATAATCCTTGAAAAAACTAAAAACCCCTTCCCTAACCAAAGTCGGGTCTGAAACCTTGACACTGTCAAAAGAGATACTACTGATATGATTCCTTCTTCTCCTCCCGTTTGCCACAAAATGAAAGAATTTCGAATTCTTATCCCCTTCCTTTAACCACTTAACCCTCGATTTTTGCCTCCAAAGTTGTTCCTCCTTTCTAAGACCCGTCCACAACTTTGCAAGACAAGTTGTCCGCTCCTTCCTTAAATTTTATGTCCATCCTTCTATACTCGCCTTCCTGTTAACTTCCACCAATCTGACCTCAGCTTCTTTGCTTGAAGGCTCCTCCTTCTTATTGGTCTTCAACCAATTCTTCATACTCTGTTTGGACCCCTTAATCTTAGCTGCTAAAGAACAGCTTTTAGAGCCCTCCACCTTGCATCCCATCCACCCCTCAATCACCTTCTTCATCATACCTTTATCCTCTAGCCAACTATTGACAAAACGAAACAGCCTAGGGCCCCAATCTTCCTTCGTTTCCCCAATAATGATAGCACTGTGATCTGAAAGAGACCTCGGAAGACCCATTTGCTTTAAAAAAGGGAACCACGAAAGAATCTCTGGAGAGATTAAAAAGCGATCCAATCTAGCCCAAGCGGCTCTATCTCTATTATTTGACCAAGTATAGGGCCCACCAATCAGTGGTATGTCCACCACCCTTGCTTTCAGCACAAAAGATTTAAACTCCGGATAAACCTCTTGTCACACCCAACTCCTCTCCTCTCTGAAGGATCAAGAACGGCATTAAAATCCCCTCCAATACACCACGGAAGGGTAAAATTATTCTGCGCCAACACAATGTAGTCCCACAAAACCTTCCTCTCACTCTCTACAGTAGCTGCATATATATTACAAAAAACCATTTCCTTTTTTTGTTCTATTAATTACCCGGCCAGAATGATACTTCTATTGGACGTGATACATGATTTCACAGTAAAGAACTCATCATTCCACAAAGTTATTAAGCCACCCGCTGTCCCTTCTGCCTCCACTCCCAGCCCTCTTGTCAGTAAAGTGCCCCCTAAAGACCTAATCACTCCACTGTACATATTTGTACAGTTATTGTCTTGTTTATCCAATGCCATGTATTATCCAATGCCATGCAACCCCTTCTTTACGAGTTTGTCTAACGTTGATTTTGACTTGGGGGAGTATCATTTACTCCTACATTTGTTCTACATTTGTTCTAGTCGTGATTCAATTCAACTAATAAAATTAATATTAAACTCTAGTTTGTAAATTTCAACACATATTCAAAAAATTTAATTAACTTATAATCAAAATGCATATATTCTATATATAAACATCCTCAATATGGGAAACTTCAATACGATTGGATTTGGATTTTTAGGTTTTTTTTATATAGAATCTGAAACAATTTCAGATCAGATTTTTTTTATATAAAAATCTCGAAATTAATTTTCAATAATTTGAATTTTATTGAAATTTTGCTAAGATATTGTAAAGGTTTTTAAATAATCAATTTCTTTTTTTTATATTCTACCTTTTTAATTTTTTGTTTTAAAAAAATTCTTTGTTAAATTAGTTTATAATTTTCTAATGACTTTTTTCTTAATTTCTTAATTTCTTAATTTTGTATCCCTTAAACAATTTGTTTTGCCTTTTCAATTTCATATATTAAATTCACGTTTTTGTAATTTTTTTATTTTGATTTTAATTTTAAGTTTTATATAAATAATTTTTTGTTATCTTAGAAGTTTTTCAAACATTTTTTGAATTAACTTTATCATTTATTTTACATTTTAAAAAAAAAAAATTATTATGGGTAACATATGTCTAGTTTTATTGTACTTACCAAATAGGTAAAGTTTTTAAAATGTAAAATATTGGAGGCCGGGGAAAAAACGTCACTCACATCCAAAAAAATAAATTATAACAAGCAAATTGATAACCTCTATTAACAATTGAAACTGTTAACAAATGTGAGATATTTACTAGCTACTAGACTTGAACCCTAATGATGGTGCTTCATAAATTTGAAAATCTCTAACCACCAAATCAAAATACCCATGATAATTTATTAGCTTATTTAAAACATTGGGTTGTTAGATCTCCAGTTAATTATATGTTTATGTGGCCTTTAATTATGTCTTTTCCCTTAAAAGAATTTATAAGAGTTTGATGTCATACAAATTTGATGCCTTCAATTCCACATGCATGATGACCTGATGCAGCTTTAAAGTTCAATAGATCCCCACCATCAAAATATCATTAATCAGTCTTTATCCATGCCTAATTATCTCAACATTTCCTATGATTTCAATGAGTTTGGCCGAATATCCGGCCATGCAGAATTTTCTTAAATTCCGGTAATGTTTGATTTTTGTTGTGCTTATAAATTATTGAGTAATGCGATGATAACAACTCAGTAATATTATAATGATCTATAAACATATATAAAAGAATATAAAAATATTGATAAATTAAAATTCTAAGAATTCAAGTCATACGTATGATAAAGCAATTATTAGTTATGAAGAATGTGACTTGGGTGTACATTCCAATTATTTCAAGTGAAGTAGCAAAGAATTGGGATGGCCCCGCAGTATTAGTAACTTTGTAGTGATCATAATTATCTTAATAGATTTGTGTTTATCATGTGTTGCTTTCTGTCCATTCAATTATTACTTAAATGGTTTAATGTTCACATGCAATTTTTTTGGATTTATAGCAGTCGGCCCCATAAATAATGCATCATATATTGCTTCTTCTTCTTGCACTTTTAGAAAGCAAGAATATAATATATCAATGAATGAATTACAGCTAACAAAAAAAGTGAAATATAATGGAGGGAGAGCAGCTTTTCCCATTGCATTATTGTCCTTTGGTTCTTCATAAATTTTAAATAAATTGTTTTTTTTTAGAATCTCATGATAAGAGAATAAAGAGATGTCATCGTCTCTATTGGTTTTAGGTGCTATTTGTAGCATTCTTCAATTTGAGATGTGTGTGGGTGCAAATAGTAAAACATTGATGGACTGGAAATAAAGGAATATGGGTTTCCATATTCTCTACATTATTGCTCTTTCATAGAGGAAAAGAAAATGAAAAAAAAGTTGATGTCAAGGACAAAACCTCCTTTAATAGTCATTAATGTGGTATATTTTGTTATTTAAGAACTAGAAGTGTTTCCATTGTTGAATTTTTTGGTGAAATTTGGTATGAAGGATTTAGTGTCCTGATGTTGACGATAACTTAATGAATTTCTTATGTCTTACACTAGTGTTTGTTTCCAAATCAATCTCATTATTGAAGGTCTTAGGATCTTAGCATAGCTTGTCCTTCTATCCAGGGGTGGAGGTATATGCAATCTGGCATGGGCTTCAGCTCAGGTTAGCTTTTTCTATTTTTTTAATGATTTTAGTTTTTTTATTTTACTTTAAATAATAGATAAAAATACAAATGTTAAACAATTACAATATTAACATTACTTAATAATTCATAAAAATAGTCTAGTTTATAATTTAATTTAATTGGGATAATCTCAGTAGATTTATTAGAATGATATACTCAATATTTTATTGACACTCAAAGATATTAAAGTTTCATTTTCTTTCCATTCTCTGTTCTTTATACATACATGAAACAAATTTTGAATTTTTTACTTCGTTTGCTTGTCCGAATAGATATTTAAATTTATTTCGCTTGCGATTTTTTTCCTTTAGGTTTGCTTTTAAAAAACCTTTGTACTATCGCCTAGTATGACTTGAGTAGAAAATTACGTTAATTTAGCAAGACAATGTCCCAGATTCGAGTCAATGCACCGTATACGGTATATAAAAAAACAGAAGTTAATTTAGCCCACCCGGACTATGAGTCCTGGCTTCGCCCCTGCTTCTATAGTTCTATCTACAGTCTAATACAATTGTATCTTCTTCACATATCAATCCACAAATCTCATCCAACAATAGTATCTTTTTCTTCTATAATCTGGAGAAAAAAAATTCGGAGATCCAAAATTAATTCCAAAAACAAAATCACAAATCAATCCCCAAAACAAAATCAAACAACGGTAATAATTAATATGGGACTCCACCACTAGTAAAATAATTGAATTAGATGACCATAATGACGATGATGATGATGACGACGACAATGATGACGATGATGATCCAAAAGGCTATTTGTATAATTGCACAAATCAATCAATATGGAATCTTTCCATTGCATGTGAGTTTTAATGCGAATGATATGCACCTGAAGTTTCATATTAGTCACTTTGATCCACTCACCACCACAATAAAAAGAGACAGAGAGACATTTAAGAAGAATAAAAATGGGTCTTGAATGATGAAACAACTAAACCTTTGAAAAGCTATCTCTTCCTCTCTATAAATTTTATTGCCTACAAATCAACTACTAGTATTATCAAGCAGATCATAACAGTAGATAAGAAAATTATCAATATGAATGCTCCTCCACAAGAAGTCAAGAAAGCTAGTGTCAATAAGAATGCTACTCCTCAACAAGAAGCCAAGAAAGCTGGTTGCCTCGGTTGCCTCTGTGCCTGGTTTGTATTCATTCTTTTACCCTAGCCCCTATATATTTTTCTCAATTTATTGATTTTTTTTTGTCATCTCTTGAATCACATACAAAGTTTGATTTCTTTGTTGGATATATATATATATATATATATATATATACATATACACAGTTTGTCTACACTGTGCTGCTGCTTTCGCTTCTATGATTATTGCACGTGCTGCATGGATATGTGTGGTGACGACCAAGAGGTTTAACTGAACGATTTATATTTCATGGTGGTGGACTGTGATATATGTTTGTGGACCAAGTCAGAAGTTGTTATGTTTAGTTAACATATGTGATGTGATGTCTGTAGCAGTTATTATATATAGTTGTTATGTATTATGTCCTTAATTTTAGTTAGTTGTTGTACATTATTGATTATGCATGTCTGTTATTGTTAGTGGTGCACTTAGCACCTTGATTATGCATGTATGTAAATTGGTGCTTGATTTTATGTATTCCGTTAATTTTCAAGATCCAAGTAAGGATCGACGATCATGGAAGCTTTTGCTAAGGACGTTTGGATTGATCATAGGTTTTAAGTGTGTATCCGTTCTATTGTCTTCAATTTTTTCTTGTCAATTGCTTAGAACTGAAATTCTCAATTGTTGAGTCTTTAATTATGAATGGTTTTTGTAGTTTTGATATCTAATTAATTTTTATTAATGATGTAACCGGCCATGACAACATGACCTATTTTTCTAGGTTAATAAGAGATCTTTAAATGTTTTTACTGAAACTCTGGAAATGTTTTTGAATAAAAATTGGGATACAAATTAGGAGAAGAAGCTAAGTAAGCTAAAGAGCTCTGTTTTTCATTGATACAAGTCTATTTATACAAAGATCTATCAACACCTTTGTTCGGTTCTGCTTCTATGCTATGTTTTTGGCTTAGATACTTCTGTTTTGATGTTTCTGATGTACAAGTTCATTCTTAAGCACAAGGTTCACTTTGAAAAATAACAAACAAATTAAATCAAGAGTTTGATGAATGTGGGACGGTCTTTGTTAAAATGTCTAAGAGAACTCCATTAAACAAACACGGTGACTTTGATGCATTTTTGAAGTTCATTGGACCCGACCTTCAAAATATCATTAATCAATTTTTTTCAAAGTCTGTTTAATCTACTTAATTAATATGGATTTATTAATTATTAACATTATTTGAAGCTTCAGGCTCCTTTTATAGTAAGAGAAAGTTCATCGCTTCATTAATTTTTCATTCATTTGGCTTTATTAATGAATAGAAAAATCAATAAAGCGGAAAATTCATGTTACTGCCTGACATTCAAATTAATTTGGTCATGATAACACATTAACATGTATATTCTTGTTTTAATTTTTTTTTTTTAAATAAAGAGTGGATGATTTGTCGACATGTAATTGGGTGGACGGGATATGTAGCGAGTTGTGTTACGACACGTAAGAAAACGAGCTCTCTCATTCAATTCGGTCATATAATTATACTTTGATTAACAATTGTAGGCCACTTAAAGGAGAGCAGGACATTACTTCTAATTATTTCAAAGAATATTATATCAACAAAAAGTAATTTGGGGGTATATATATTGACTGTATTGAACTTAATTGACTATTCTTTAACATGAATTGCATGTAAATGTAAACATCAGTATATATATTTTCTATTTATAAGAAGCTAAAGCATCCATCAAAGGAGGGACCTCATTATCCATAGTATATGCATGCACATATACTATGTGGACTTTGATTACTCTTTTATAATTTGCTGTGTATACGTGGAAGGTGCCTACCCATAGGTTCATAACCCATTCCTTGTTGGCTGTCACTTTCTCTCTCTCTCTCTATCTATCAATCTCTTCTCCACGACTCCACGTGATTCCTCACCTGAGCTAGCTACCCACATTAATTAAGAAGAAAAAGACGACAACGATGACGATGATGATGGTGATGCTGATGGTTACAAATTTCAATAGGCATCTTTTCTTCGTTTCATACATATATGTTCAGAGGCATTCTAACTTTGTATCCTTTTACAACTTTTTTATAGTACAGCTTCCTAATTACCTTTAATTCAATATCATATCAGCAGATTGAGCTCTAGGGATTTTCATAGATATTGTAGACATTTTAAGCCATGGACGTAAGCATGTATTACGTGAAGAACGCAACATACATGTACATCATACCACAATACAAAAGAAGAGAACAAAAGTTAAAAAGAAAGAGATAACATGACTGGCCTTTAACAAAGATGATGCATGAATTGACAACATAGGAATTAACTTCTTCTCGACCATAATCTCATATAAATGTGAACGAAATTTTTCTTTTCCCTTTTTCAAGTCATTTTCAATTGTAAATTTCTGGCATCAATCCACTTATATATGCAGATTTCAGTGGTCTGATGTAGATTTAAATATCATTTTATGTGGATCATGATGATTGAAATTGGAAATACTTTGTGCTTAGATTGTAATAATATTTGCTGGTGGGGTTGCTTTAATTTTCGATAAATAGAGAGAGAGAGAGAGAGAGAGAGGTAGGTGAGGTCGTAGAGGGAAAGAGAGAGAGAGAGAGACGAAGATGTGTCAGTCCACCACCTGAATAATGCATGTCCATGATTGAGAATTTGAGATGTTGAACCATTTAATTAATGTTGTTTCCAGCCTTTGTTTTTCATCTTAATTAGTTACTCGATATATCATTCTACTCCGTCGGATCTTCATAACCAGTTGAAAAAAGCATTTGGAATTATCATAATGGATCATAATTGGTGTCTGCGCAAAGGTAAGAATTTGAAATTATATAAATGTATGATAAGGTCTCTTTTCATATATATATATATATATATATATATATATATTCTTTTCTCCTCGGTACGTACTGATATAACTTATATCAGTGCATTGTATGTGGACCACTGATTATGGAGAAGTTTTGATAAATGTATACACTTTGAGTCAAAGTATGTAAATCTAATGACTCACATCCAACGCACTGATGAAGTTATATTAGTGCGTACTGACTTGAAAATTTATATATATATATATATATATTTATTTAATTATCACAAATTTAAATGTTGAGGGACACGAGTATGGCTCAAATCCATGGTCTTTTTAATGCTAATGTTTCATTTGAATGAGTGTGTACGTAGCAGTTTGGAAGACATCTATCTATGTGTGTAAAGCACTTGAAAGCAATTAAGTAAAATGCTCACAAAATCATTGCTTTTACTATTCTACATAATCTTGTTATTTGTCAAAGATATTAATTATACCCCTGCATTTTCAACAAGTCTATGTATTTTATCTGTATATATATATATTTTTTGACAATATCTATTAATTCGGGACCACGTACTTTTTTGAAAGCTTTCGTTATTGGTATGATTCGAATTGTTGACCTTTGAGTCATTTACCCAATCCTCAAACTCGTTCATGTACCGGCTGACCTCTCCTTTCCAATTATCAGTTAATCTAATTTTAAATTTACAAACTAACAATATTGTTTAATGCATTTTTTGATGTTTTAGTTGAAATTAAATCCATGCTTGTTAAGTTAATTTTATTTTTTTGGTTTTTAATTAATTATTCTTTTGTTTCTAACTTCTAAGTTCATACAAGACATTATTAACGATTAGTGTTAGTATTGGTTACATTAAAGAAGAGATGAGAAGAGGAGATAGCAATTTCTAGCATATATAGGTACGTACTATTAGCTGTACCGCCTGTACGTGAAGCTCCCAGTGGTGGCAAGACTGATGCTTATGAGCATATACATACAAATTTCTCAAAACATATTGCAGTATCATGCATTCTCATGTTCTCAACTTATCTAAATTGTTAGAAGAGAATGAACCAACATACATTTTAAAGAAATGTTGATAAACGGAGCTTTTGCTACGATATTAGCTTATCTAGTAAACACAGATTGAACAGAGCAATAAAGTTTGCTCGGTTCTTTGAAGTTTTACCTTAGGCATTTTAACAAACAGTTAGTTGATTTTATCAAATAATTGTTCATTTTACAATTGGACCTGACTTTACAAAAGATTTTCGTCATAATATAGTTACATAAATGTATTCAAATGGCCTTAATACGATCCAAATAACATGTTACAAAATTGTTGAAAGGAATCAAATATCTAAAAACCTACTTCTCCAATAGTCATCTAGGTATTAATTCACTAATTGAAATTTCATTCATGGAACATTCCACAGAACGGGTATCCAGTAATGTTGATTCTGGATTATCCTGATCTGAAGTATCTCGCCAGGAGCGTGCAGGTTTATGGGTCATGGGAGATCCGTAAAGCAGCTAAGCATAAGATATATTACAAGTGATAACATCATAACATAGTTACGTAAATGTATTAAAATTGCCCTAACACGATCCAAATAATATGTTACAAAATTGCTGAAAGTAATGAAAAATCTTAAAACCTACTTTTCCCATGGTCATCTTGG
This sequence comes from Dipteronia sinensis, assembly GCA_033220585.1. Classification (NCBI taxonomy): domain Eukaryota; kingdom Viridiplantae; phylum Streptophyta; class Magnoliopsida; order Sapindales; family Sapindaceae; genus Dipteronia; species Dipteronia sinensis. The sequence continues at coordinate 4,413,499 of CM065642.1, forward strand.
TATCAATTCAGTAATTGAAACTTCATTTACAGAACATTCCACAGGAAAAGTATCCAGTAATGTTGATTCTGGATTATCTAGCTCTAAGGTAGCTTTCCAGAAGCGTGTAGGTTGACTGGGTTGTGGGTTATTTATAGAGCTGCTATTTAACATAAGATCTACCTCACTCATTGATGGTCGACTTACAGCTTCTTGCACACATAATAATCCAATGACAATGCATTGTATCATTTCCAGAGTGGAAGCCACCTCTCAATATGGGATCTATCACTCTTAAAGGTGTCCCTGCCCTATGGTTTTCCCAGGCCTGCAGAAGTTATCAATATTCATACATAGTTAGGGGTTTTCTTCGAAATTTTACGGTATCCTTGCCATTTGAAGGCTGATTTCAAGAGGAATGAAAATTGTCAATGAAGCTACTTTTTTTTTTACTTACAAAATTTCGAAGGTCGTGAGTCTCTTCTCCGTAATAGAAAAGAATCCCTCTAGCCATTCAAGTAATAGAAAAAAATCCCTCTAGCTATACCTCTATGTTTCCCAATCAAGTAATAGACGCTTGACAGAATCTACAGATCACAAAAGCAATAGAATTTATGAAATGAGTGAAATCACATGAATAAAGTGTTTCTTCGATTATATGATAAACATGAATTGAGTCATCAGTTTATATGTCACACTCTTTTCTTATTCATTAATTGCTAAAAAGATCTTGACAAAACTACAAAAATATCAGTGAATATACAAATTAAAAGAAGAAGAAAAAGAAGAATTTGGGTTGGGTTGAAATCGATTAAGCAGTGGAACCATATACAAAGCACTAGACAGATCAAGTAATTTGCACACCCAAAATTTTATCTTTCAAGGTTTCTTCACATGCTAGTAATTTGAGTTCTGTTTACTAAGTGGGGAATTAAAACCAAACCTAAGAGGAACAAAACACATTGGAATTGAAGAAATCAAGAAATCATTTCCTGTGTAATTATAGCTGTAGTTCTTGTTGAATATTATATATGTATGTATCACCAAGTAATTTCTTATACTTTTTTTCATTTGTTCTTATTAAATAACTTTCCGACTAAGTAAAGAAAATTTTGTTTTTTTATACTACTAAAATGCATAAATAAGCACACTTATGACTTACGGGCACCCCATCCAGTCCTCATGCCACTCTCTTCCTGCACAAAAGAGCAAGCATAGTAATTATATTCCAATTTTACACCAATCATTTTAAAGAAAGCAAGTTAAATCTCAGGGTTATGAACATAGTGTTTCTATCACATGACATGATGTTGACACAGAGAAATCAAGAAGATATATAGATACTTTTCTATTCGCACCCACACACTTCTCAGATGATGACATCACTTCAATCTCTTATCACTAGATTCTAAAGAAACAATTTACAAACAAAAAACCAGCACCTTTAAAAAAATAATAATAAATAAAATTATGCTTATTTTGATGCGATATGAATCTCAAAAGTTTATATGAATTTCTTTTGGATATTAATGTTTTGGTGATTGTAAATAGTATTGTTTCAATTTCAACTAAGCTAGATAGATTCTACATTGTTATAATTACTGCAAATAAGATAAATAGAGCTTTTTTTATTGGAAAGACATTTATATGTCTAAACATGAATTGTTAATATTGTCATCTCTTGATAATAGCTAGAGAAAAATGAAATTCTTAATAAGATTCGACATGCTTATATATATATATATATATATATATATATATATATATATATATATAACATGGAGTTAAGATCTTCTCCTAGACTTGCTTTTACTGAGTCTTTTTTTTTACTTGAGTTTACATGAAACACTTGCATCCTGAGGGAGAAAAAAATATCAAATAAATCCTGATCATGTTGATGTCTTTTATACTTAGATTTAAGTGTCAATGATATAGAAAACGATCAGCAAAAAAATAGATCATTAGAGAATCTTAACTCTTGATCAAATA